>ONZH01009252.1:0-247761 GCA_900303285.1 Rhinella marina | reverse complement strand
TTGCAAGAGAACGCACAGTACAGTTGCCAGTTAAGGCCTATATATTGTATTTTTTCAAGGTACACAGCCGTGTACTAAGTGATCAGACGGTGTGTATGAACACCAGTTATGAGAAATTACTTTGCAAGAGAACGCACAGTACAGTTGCCAGTTATAAGGCCTATATATTGTATTTTTCAAGGTACACAGCCGTGTATTAAGTGATCAGACGGTGTGTATGAACACCAGTTATGAGAAATTACTTTGCAAGAGAACGCACAGTACAGTTGCCAGTTATAAGGCCTATATATTGTATTTTTCAAGGTACACAGCCGTGTATTAAGTGATCAGACGGTGTGTATGAACACCAGTTATGAGAAATTACTTTGCAAGAGAACGCACAGTACAGTTGCCAGTTATAAGGCCTATATATTGTATTTTTCAAGGTACACAGCCGTGTATTAAGTGATCAGACGGTGTGTATGAACACCAGTTATGAGAAATTACTTTGCAAGAGAACGCACAGTACAGTTGCCAGTTATAAGGCCTATATATTGTATTTTTCAAGGTACACAGCCGTGTATTAAGTGATCAGACGGTGTGTATGAACACCAGTTATGAGAAATTACTTTGCAAGAGAACGCACAGTACAGTTGCCAGTTATAAGGCCTATATATTGTATTTTTCAAGGTACACAGCCGTGTACTAAGTGATCAGACGGTGTGTATGAACAACAGTTATGAGAAATTACTTTGCAAGAGAACGCACAGTACAGTTGCCAGTTATAAGGCCTATATATTGTATTTTTCAAGGTACACAGCCGTGTATTAAGTGATCAGACGGTGTGTATGAACACCAGTTATGAGAAATTACTTTGCAAGAGAACGCACAGTACAGTTGCCAGTTATAAGGCCTATATATTGTATTTTTCAAGGTACACAGCCGTGTATTAAGTGATCAGACGGTGTGTATGAACACCAGTTATGAGAAATTACTTTGCAAGAGAACGCACAGTACAGTTGCCAGTTATAAGGCCTATATATTGTATTTTTCAAGGTACACAGCCGTGTATTAAGTGATCAGACGGTGTGTATGAACACCAGTTATGAGAGAAATTACTTTGCAAGAGAACGCACAGTACAGTTGCCAGTTATAAGGCCTATATATTGTATTTTTCAAGGTACACAGCCAGTGTACTAAGTGATCAGACGGTGTGTATGAACAACAGTTATGAGAAATTACTTTGCAAGAGAACGCACAGTACAGTTGCCAGTTATAAGGCCTATATATTGTATTTTTCAAGGTACACAGGCCTTTTATTAAGTGATCAGACGGTGTGTATGAACACCAGTTATGAGAAATTACTTTGCAAGAGAACGCACAGTACAGTTGCCAGTTATAAGGCCTATATATTGTATTTTTCAAGGTACACAGCCGTGTATTAAGTGATCAGACGGTGTGTATGAACACCAGTTATGAGAAATTACTTTGCAAGAGAACGCACAGTACAGTTGCCAGTTATAAGGCCTATATATTGTATTTTTCAAGGTACACAGCCGTGTATTAAGTGATCAGACGGTGTGTATGAACACCAGTTATGAGAAATTACTTTGCAAGAGAACGCACAGTACAGTTGCCAGTTATAAGGCCTATATATTGTATTTTTCAAGGTACACAGCCGTGTATTAAGTGATCAGACGGTGTGTATGAACACCAGTTATGAGAAATTACTTTGCAAGAGAACGCACAGTACAGTTGCCAGTTATAAGGCCTATATATTGTATTTTTCAAGGTACACAGCCGTGTACTAAGTGATCAGACGGTGTGTATGAACAACAGTTATGAGAAATTACTTTGCAAGAGAACGCACAGTACAGTTGCCAGTTATAAGGCCTATATATTGTATTTTTTCAAGGTACACAGCCGTGTATTAAGTGATCAGACGGTGTGTATGAACACCAGTTATGAGAAATTACTTTGCAAGAGAACGCACAGTACAGTTGCCAGTTATAAGGCCTATATATTGTATTTTTCAAGGTACACAGCCAGTGTACTAAGTGATCAGACGGTGTGTATGAACAACAGTTATGAGAAATTACTTTGCAAGAGAACGCACAGTACAGTTGCCAGTTATAAGGCCTATATATTGTATTTTTCAAGGTACACAGCCGTGTATTAAGTGATCAGACGGTGTGTATGAACACCAGTTATGAGAAATTACTTTGCAAGAGAACGCACAGTACAGTTGCCAGTTATAAGGCCTATATATATTGTATTTTTCAAGGTACACAGCCGTGTATTAAGTGATCAGACGGTGTGTATGAACACCAGTTATGAGAAATTACTTTGCAAGAGAACGCACAGTACAGTTGCCAGTTATAAGGCCTATATATTGTATTTTTCAAGGTACACAGGCCTTTTATTAAGTGATCAGACGGTGTGTATGAACACCAGTTATGAGAAATTACTTTGCAAGAGAACGCACAGTACAGTTGCCAGTTATAAGGCCTATATATTGTATTTTTCAAGGTACACAGGCCTTTTATTAAGTGATCAGACGGTGTGTATGAACACCAGTTATGAGAAATTACTTTGCAAGAGAACGCACAGTACAGTTGCCAGTTATAAGGCCTATATATTGTATTTTTCAAGGTACACAGCCGTTTATTAAGTGATCAGACGGTGTGTATGAACACCAGTTATGAGAAATTACTTTGCAAGAGAACGCACAGTACAGTTGCCAGTTATAAGGCCTATATATTGTATTTTTCAAGGTACACAGCCGTGTATTAAGTGATCAGACGGTGTGTATGAACACCAGTTATGAGAAATTACTTTGCAAGAGAACGCACAGTACAGTTGCCAGTTATAAGGCCTATATATTGTATTTTTCAAGTACACAGCCGTGTACTAAGTGATCAGACGGTGTGTATGAACACCAGTTATGAGAAATTACTTTGCAAGAGAACGCACAGTACAGTTGCCAGTTATAAGGCCTATATATTGTATTTTTCAAGGTACACAGCAGTGTACTAAGTGATCAGACGGTGTGTATGAACAACAGTTATGAGAAAATTACTTTGCAAGAGAATGCACAGTACAGTTGCCAGTTATAAGGCCTATATATTGTATTTTTCAAGGTACACAGCCGTGTATAAGTGATCAGACGGTGTGTATGAACACCAGTTATGAGAAATTACTTTGCAAGAGAACGCACAGTACAGTTGCCAGTTATAAGGCCTATATATTGTATTTTTCAAGGTACACAGCAGTGTACTAAGTGATCAGACGGTGTGTATGAACAACAGTTATGAGAAATTACTTTGCAAGAGAACGCACAGTACAGTTGCCAGTTATAAGGCCTATATATTGTATTTTTCAAGGTACACAGCCGTGTATTAAGTGATCAGACGGTGTGTATGAACACCAGTTATGAGAAATTACTTTGCAAGAGAACGCACAGTACAGTTGCCAGTTATAAGGCCTATATATTGTATTTTTTCAAGGTACACAGCAGTGTACTAAGTGATCAGACGGTGTGTATGAACAACAGTTATGAGAAATTACTTTGCAAGAGAACGCACAGTACAGTTGCCAGTTATAAGGCCTATATATTGTATTTTTCAAGGTACACAGGCCTTTTATTAAGTGATCAGACGGTGTGTATGAACACCAGTTATGAGAAATTACTTTGCAAGAGAACGCACAGTACAGTTGCCAGTTATAAGGCCTATATATTGTATTTTTCAAGGTACACAGGCCTTTTATTAAGTGATCAGACGGTGTGTATGAACACCAGTTATGAGAAATTACTTTGCAAGAGAACGCACAGTACAGTTGCCAGTTATAAGGCCTATATATTGTATTTTTCAAGGTACACAGGCCTTTTATTAAGTGATTCAGACGGTGTGTATGAACACCAGTTATGAGAATTACTTTGCAAGAGAACGCACAGTACAGTTGCCAGTTATAAGGCCTAATATATTGTATTTTTCAAGGTACACAGCAGTGTACTAAGTGATCAGACGGTGTGTATGAACAACAGTTATGAGAAATTACTTTGCAAGAGAACGCACAGTACAGTTGCCAGTTATAAGGCCTATATATTGTATTTTTCAAGGTACACAGCCGTGTATTAAGTGATCAGACGGTGTGTATGAACACCAGTTATGAGAAATTACTTTGCAAGAGAACGCACAGTACAGTTGCCAGTTATAAGGCCTATATATTGTATTTTTCAAGGTACACAGCAGTAGTGCCAAATATAGTTTGGTATGTAGCAGAGCACCTAATACACCACTAATGCCTCTCTCTGTCCCTACTCCAGCAGCTATCCCTGAATACAGCAGCCGTTCTCTGTAAAGTCTATATTGTAGTAAGCTATCACTGAAGTCCACTGTAGTAGCCCTGATAAGGGCTTTTAATCACGCTCCTGCCTGTCCAACAGCTAAAATCTGTCTCTCCCTTCTCCAGCCTCTGTCCCTGACTAAGTTCACGCAGCATATGCGTACGAGCAGGAAGAGCTGAGTTTTTAATATTCGAGGTCACATGGTTTTTCCAGCCAATGCATGTAGACGCTGTTTTCGCGCTGCCAGCGTGCTCAGCGTGCCTGTCATACCCCCCCTGCATGGTGATTGGTGGAAAAAGAGCGCCAGGGAAGGTGGGAGGGGAAACGAATTCTAAGTGCGCCATCGCCGTTATACTCGAAAGAAATCGAGCACGCCGAATATCGTAGTATTCGATCGAATACCAGCTCGATCGAACACTACTCGCTCATCTCTAGTGATTAGCAAAATATTAAAACATCTTATTATATATACAGTACACTGTAAATGTATACACTGTACTGAAGATATACAGTACTTCTAGCAAAACACAAGTATAACAATTATTGATGTGCGGTGCACATAGCTTTATGTCTCGTTGCTTTGATATATCTAATTTGGACGCACTGCTTTTTATATAATCACATCCTTAATCCTGCTTAATCCTACTTCCTTTCTGGTAGAGATCCAGCGTGCACTGTGCAGCTCTAAAATAAGACAGCAAAAATGAAATACAAAGCAAATCCTATGTCTATGAAGAGGGACAAGTGAAAATATGTCATTTATTTTTTGTGCTTTTACAGTCATTATATTATTGAAAATGACCATCAGCTACTCTGTAATGTAATCTTATTACCAGAGATGAGTAGGGAGTGAGTTTTTATGTATTTCGTATTGTGCAAAACAAAATTGTAGTCAAGCTAGAAAAAGGCTACAACAATCCCTAAAATAAAACGGTAAGTAGACTATATGCATGGTCAGACTGGCCCAACAGAGGACTTCATGCAATGATAGCAACAGTCATTGAAGTCATTGAAGAGGATGTGTTCATGTTCTGTGTAGATGACTTTGGGCAATCAGAATAATAGTCTCGGGTTAGTCCTAGTAACACTTACCTGCATGTATTCTCACCCAATGTACTTTTATGAACTGAATACATTTTTTGTATGGCCTCTATGATGTCTAGTAATACTACTCATCCATGGGTGCACTACCAATGAGATCAGATGAGGCAATCACCTCAGGCAGCACCAGGTAAGGACAAGAGGGGAGGCAGCCAAAGGGCGATGAGCTGAAGGGAAGGGATTAGGTTAAGAAATTGGCATTGGGGAGGGAGGGTGCTGTTTCAGTTTTCGCCTAAGGCAGCAGGAAGGCTAGGAGCACCCCTGTACTCATCGCCTTTGTGAACAGGCTGAGCCAGATAAAACCTATAGACAAGAGCGGCACTGTTTCAGCTACAGTATTTCTTTCTAATTCTGAAGAAATCTTTTATTAACTTGTTTTAAAGAAAATCTCCAGGTTCCTACCATTATTCTGACAGTTACCAGAAACCTGTAGATATATGATATCCTATCCTTTTGTGAAGCACACATCTACTTTATGAAATATTTCTCTTTCTTGTCTTCGCCCGGCAGCCACGTTTTTTGTATCACAACCTTCTTTATTAGGAAGTTTCTGTTTTTAATGTTTAGTGATGTGCTGTTCTTTGTCGTGTATGAAACTAATAAAAATATGATGGAGGTACAACAGGAGCCTATATCCAAGGAAATAGCTAAAGAGGGTGCAGAGGTAGCATTCTTACCCAGCGTGTCCAAAGGTCCCTCTGACATATGAGACATTATCAGCAGGGGTGTACATACCATGTGCGCAACTTATTTGGCTGAACAGCAGCCCAGTAGGTTAAGGGCCTGATGCAACCTTAAAAGCTGATTTTTGCTCTATGTTAAATTAGATGTAAAGACTTGAATTAATTTAATGGTTCTTAATTACTGGTTAGAAATACATAAAAGGATGCTTTGCGATGAACAATTTACAGGCAAGGGGAACATGTACTGTTTTTGAACAGAGGCCCTCAGCTGCCTGTGTCCACCCCTGGACACCAGTTTTATGGACCTTGTTACATTTTTTATTTAGGACCCATAAGCTTCAAATGATGCTTCTACCTAAGTCACTGAGTAGACAAAAGGATATACTGCACCCCTAACGTGTGCTGTACGCATTTTTCACAGACAGCATATGTACCCATTGATTTAAATGTATCTGTTCACATTTCAGTATTTGTTTACTGACCGTGGGTCAGTAAAAAAAATCACTGAGACATGCACTACTTTGACTGTGATGCAGACCAAACACACCCATTCAAGTCTATGGGTCCGTGAAAATCACTGACACACATCCATGTTGTGTCACTAATAGGAGATTCTTTAGAAATTAATTCTTTGGACAGCTTCACAGATGAAACACATACGCTTTTTTCTCTGACGTGTCACTGACACGGAAATGTGGACGAGGCCTAAAGGTACTGATAATTGTCCTGTGGAAAAGGTGGTGGCAATCAGCCAATGAACACGCAAATACTCAGGGGTGATCAGGCGATCCTGTTCTTTTAGCCTGCACCTAAAATCATCATTTCTTTGCAGCAGATCGTGCTGTGAAAAAGGGATCTGCTACACAGGAACAATGATTTTCTATGGGGACAAGCTCATACAGCGGAGGTAATTGATGCATGTTAATCTCTGGTCATGATCAGGCAATTATTGGGAACATTTGTTTATTCCTGAATTGCCTGAAACATTGGTCTGTGTAAAAGGATCTTAAGGGTATCATGGGGTGGATTATGCTCATTTTTTCTGCTCAAATTTTCATGCGGAAAATCTGCAGTGGAATACAGTACTGCAATGGAGTGCAGATTTTCCAAATCTCATGTAAGTGATTATTGCTTATGACCAGAAATTGACCTGTGGTGCAGCTTATAAGATCTGCAGCATGTCAATTCTTTCTGTGGTTCCGTGGCTGATGTATGGTGGTTTCACTATAGACTTTAATAAGGTTGTATAAATACACAGAATATTCACAAGAACCAAAAACTGAAATAAATAGTGCAGATTTATGTGCTGTTTTATCATATTTTTCATGTTGTTGTCATGCAGATTCTCTACACACAAATCTGCACAATGAGCAGGTACCCTTAGGAGGGATGATGTAACCTTGCCATTATATATGTATATATGTATATGCTTATTAAAAAAAAGGATTACATCTGATAAGTTAGCATCCAGGTCAGATAATAGGGGAGGACTATAGGTACAGCAGAAAGACCCCATAAAATAGCATAAAAAACTCTGGAGCATCTTCACATAGAACTGTACATTGTGTTTTTCCTGGTTTTCCTAGAAATGTATTAAATTGACAACAATGTGTTGCCGTTGCTACTGCCAAAGGAGTGTGGGTCTCCATAGTCTGGCACTGGCATCTCTGACTGGACAATGTCAGAGTGTGTAGGGAAACACCCCCAGCTGGTAATACCAACCAGTTGTTTTCCAGCCTCTGCATCCAAAACAGCCCTGACCTTGACTAATGTGGGCAGCCAAACAGGTCCGAACCCAGTTCTGACCTGGATGGTAGGACCCAAGCATGCCATTAACACCCATTATATCCAATTTCTAGAATAAATATCAGAGGAACAGCACAATTCAGATTTCAAAGAAAAATGCTCCAAAATGATATCATAAGGAGTATTGATTTCTCTTGCTTATATATCCAACATATTCCACTGCACTTCTCATGACATTATCATCATCACTCATTGTTTCCAGTGGGGCTCCTAATCAGGTATGACCTTGGAGCATGATAGCAAACCCATGCAAACACTGGGAAAGCAAAAAATCTCCATGCAACAGTGCAGCACAAAATACTGCTATCTGCTCCACAGTATTCAACTGTATAGCTGTCCAGAGGATGTTGCTACAGTTGAATTTAAGAGGGCACCTGCAGCTGCTGGCCAGGTGCATAAGAGAGAATTGTTTCATTATGAACCTGGCTGGCGGCCGTGAGGAGGGCTTGGGTGGCCCTCCTACACTAGGCATCGGCCCACTGGGAAATTTTCCTGTAAGGTATATGGTCAACTCACCCCTGGCTGCAAGGCAACAGTGCTAACAACTGAGACCACCATGCTGCCTATGGGAATGCAGCTATTAAAAAAAAAAAAAAACATGTCAGGAGAAGCAAAGGGTTTAACTGGGCTACAGATATTGGTGACCTATCTTCAGCATAGATCATCAATATTAGATCGGGAGGGATACAATTCCCAGCACACACACAGATCAACAGTTTGAAAGGGCCACAGCACTCGTGAAAGTTCAATGTTTACCCGCACACCGACTACATTGTAGATCGCTATTCATCCGATTCTGTTGAATGGGATGAACAGCTGTAATTACACTGCACCACCGCTACAAAGTAGACGGCATGCAGGTAAACATTCAAGTGCACACAGTGCCTATACAAGTGCCATGGCCCCTTCAAACAGCTAATCGGCCGGGGTACCAGGAGTCGGACCTTTACCGAGCTGATATTGATCACCTATCCTGAGGAAACCGCAGAAAACCCTATTAACTGGTTGTTCTGAACGTTTTAATATAAGAGGGATCTTTTTCGATTTCCATATTTACACTTGTCTATGATATTTCTGCAATGGTTACATTTGAGCATCGTATATTTAACTGAACCATTGTCATATAAAACATATAACTTCCCATGTTTTTAAGGTTATAGAAACGAGGCTGAGAGAGCTCATAAGTTTTTTTTTTCCTTGGGCTAATATATCATTGCTTTTCTTGGTATCTTTAGTGATTGCCTGTCACAAAGCAGCTGTGATCCTGGGAGGTGATGTCACACACGAGGCAGTGATTTGTTTATAATACTTTCGGTTTCTTCTGTGTAGAGAATACATGTCCATCATCAAATGACAACCTAGCAGCATAGTCTAATAATAGTCTCACAATAAATATCAGCTCCCACTGCAGTCTACAGCATGAAAGGCAATTCTTCCTGAACAGTAAACCATAAAGGAGACTCGTGGCAGAATTCACATGAGTTGCTTTCGTGGCTCTAACAATTAGTTATATACTCTTGTTAAGCAATAATGGACTGTTTATCAAGCTGGCCTAAAGTAGATGATGCTTTTAGAACTAATATATCTATATTAAAATATTTGAAATCTATAGTATACAAAATATCATAAACATGTCTCTAAGGCCTGTTTCACATTGCCGTGTTTAGATCCGGCAGGCTGTTCCATCAGGAAACAACCTGCCTAATCTCTCTGCATTCTGACATTGTCGGAAGCTACCATGTCGCTGTCCATCCCCATTCAATATAATGGGGACTGGCAGAGATCTGGCCACAACCTGGCCTATTTGCCGGGAGGGGCTTGTCAGGTAGATTTCGGCAGTGCCGGATTCAGACATCTCTGGTAGGCTGCTCCCTGCCGAAACAGCCTCCCGCAGATGGTGAATGTTAACGTGAAACTTGCCTTAAAAGGGTTGGCCACTTTCTGGCTAATTTTGACCAATGTGTAGGTAAGATGACTATATGACACTTGCTAATATAGCCATTGTTGATTTTCTGTGCTGTTTGCTTTATTTAATAAATCATGTCCCCTTGATAAGCAAATCTTCTGTGCTGTCCACAAAGAGGTACCGTCCATAAGATGACCACTGATGAAGGGTCATGTGTAGTGTTGATCGAGCACCGTACTGCTTGGGTGCTCGGGTGGAACACTAGGCGGTTCTCGGGTGCTCGACCAAGGACCCGAGCACAATGGAAGTCAATGGGAGAACCAGAGCACTAAACCAGGCATCCCCTGCTCTGAAGAGGGGAGGGTGTCTGGTTCATAGGGAAAGGTGAGAAAATGGTTGAAACACCACTGAAATGGTTTGGGAACAGCATGGGGAGGATGTCTGGATTCATCTTGAATAGCAGCAGAAAACAATACACTGGATGTCAGGACTTTTGGGTATCTTAAACAGAACAACTAGCCCTGCCTAGCCAATTTCTATCCCTACACTATCTGTCCCTCCTTGTGCAAACTTTATACAGCAGACGCAGCGCAAGTAATGTCGCCTTGAATAGCAGCAGAAAACAATACACTGGATTTCAGGTATTTGGGACACATAAACGTTATACTGCACATGCTGCGCAGGTGGTGTTAAGGTCAGGCAAACTTGCGCAATTTTTGCCCCAAAACAAAAAAAATATTGCAGCCAGATATAACAACAGTCCTTAGAAGGACTTTTGGGTCTTTTAAACAGAAAAAATAGCCCTGCCTAGACAATTTCTATCCCTACACTATCTGTCCCTCCTTGCGCAAACGTTATACAGCAGACGCAGCGCAAGTAATGTCGCCTTGATTAGCGGCAGAAAAAATAGCAACGGATGTCAGGTATATAGGATACAGAAATGTTATAATGCACACGCTGCGCAGGTGGTGTTTAGGTCAGGCAACCTTGCGCAATTTTTGACCCCCCCCAAAAAAAAATAATATATTGCAGCCAGATATAATAGCCCTTAAAATGGCTTTTGGGTCTTTTCAACAAAAAAAAAACTAGCCCTGCCTAGCCAATTTCTATCCCTACACTATCTGTACCTCCTTGCAGCAGCTCCCCCTGACTCAGTCTGAGCACCCAATGACACGTTCCCGGCTAGCCAATCACTGTAATGCCAGTAGCCAACATGGCTACGGCATTACAATGAATGCCAGTACCCCCCCGCACGCTGATTGGCTGCGTAGCAGCCAAGAAACGTGCGGGGAGGGGACACAAGCATGGCACTCGAGCACATGCGGTGTTTGGCCGAACACCGCGTGGTCCCGAACGCCGCCATGCTCGGCCGAATATCGTATTTGGCCGAGCATGCTCGCTTAACACTAGTCATGTGACCAGGCAAAAATAACTCCAGATACATCACTCAGTTTCCTCCACTCAAATACACCCCATCTGCCATCTGGACTTGCAATGTTGATGATTTAGTACATGTGGGTATTTGAATGGAGGACAATTTCTGATTTTCCTGGTCACATGATCCTCCATCAGCAGCCATTTTATGGACATGACCTCTGTGTGGACAGCACAAAATACTTGGCCAACAAGGCAGAATACCTTATGAATATCAGAACATACACATTGATCAAGAGTAGCCAGTAAGTGGCCAACCGCTTTAATCATTGTTTCATCTAAATCACTAAATCATTTTCTCTTTAAAGGGATTGCCTTACCAGAGACAGACCCTTTAATCTGGGAATTTCTGCAATAATCAGCTGATCATGCTGAAGGAGATTTAAGGTGAATGGCTGTCTATGTAATACATGGACGGTTCAAGTCCGTTAAAGTGAATTGGGCTTCCCTTATAATTTCCATTTACCATAATTAAGCAAATGGAAAGAGGTTGCCCTGATAGGATTACTGTACATTTTCATCACTGTTCTTATAACTTTTCATAAAGTTACATTTAGGCGAAACACCAATTTGGATTCTTGGGCTTTTGCTTGAAAAATTCTTTTTTTGGACCAGATAGGTTTACTGGCCAATACCCATGCTGGAGGGTATTCCTGAGTGGGAGTTACAGTGCATTCTGGAAAGTCATCAGACCCCTTCACTTTTTTCAGATCTTGTTAGGTTGTGGCCTTGTGCTAAATTAAAAATAAGTTCAAATTTTTCCCAGTGATTTTGCACTCAATACACCATAATGATAAAATGAAAACAGTATGTTTGAAATTTTTGCTAATTTACTACAATGGAAAATTTAAAATATTGCATTGACATATTTATTCAGACACTTTACTCAGGACTTAGTTGAAGCATATTTGGTAGCGATTACAGCCTCCATAGGTTTCTTGCCACAAGGTTTGCACACCCAGATTGTTTTTTTTTGCCATTTTCTGATAGGTTGGATGGCGACTGTTGGTTCAAGTCAGGGCTCTGACTGGGTCACTCATGGACATTCACAGAGTTGTCCCTAAGCCACTCCTGTGTTGTCTTTGCTGTATGTTTTTCTCCATTCCACATTCCCTTAAGTCTGACCAGTTTCCCTTTCCCAGGCACTAAAAAACACCTAACAGCATGTTACCAACACCATTCTTCACTTTAGGGATGGTATTGGGCAGTGCCTGGTTTCCTCCAAACATGATTCTTAGAACTGAGGCCCAAAAATTCAATCTTGGTTTAATCAGTCCATAAAATCTTCTTCCTCACAGTCTGAGAGTCCTTTATGTGCTTTTCTGCAAACTTTCGTGTGTCTTTTACTGAGGAGAGGCATCTTTCTCGCCACTCTGCCATAAAGCCTAGATTGGAGTGTTGCAGTGATGGTTGACCTTCTGGAAGCTTTGGGTTCTTGTTCACCTTTCATACAAGGTCCTTTCCCCGTGATTACTTCGTTTGGAGGGATGGCCAGCTCTGGAAACAGTCCCAAACTTCTTCCATTTAAGAATTACAGGGGCCATTGCGCTTTTGGGAACTTTTAGTATAGCAAAAAAAATTTCTACCCTTCTCCAGATCTGTTCCTCCACACAGTTATGTCTCTGGACTCTACAGGCAGTTTTTTCCTCCTAATGACATGGTTCTTGATCTAATATGTATTGTCAGCTGTGAAACCCTATATAGACAGGAGTGTTTCTTTCCAAATCATGTCCAGTAAACGGGATTTACTACAGGTGGACTCCAATCAAGGTCCAGAAGCATCTCAAGGATGATCAAGAGAAATAGGAGGCCCACAGAGCTAAATTTCAAGTGTCATAGCAAAGGGTCTGAATACATATTCTGATTTAATTTTTTATTAAGTGGAAATAAGTGCAGATGGATGGAGGAAAACTTTAATTTAGTTTTTATTTTAGCAAAAGGCCGCAACATAACAAAATGTGAAAGAGTGTGAACACTTTCCAATGCATTGTATGGGACAACCCCAATCATAGTCATAGGTCATAGAACAAAAAGATGTGGTGAACACTTGGCACTTCTAAGGGGCGTAGAAGGAGATCTATCCTACAAGAATATTATTAAATATGTTCATTGAATTACACATTTCAGAGCTGAATTGGCTCCTTGATCAGACAAATCAGTTTGGGAAACCTCTGAGTTAAAGCAATCACTAGTTTTATTTCATTTCAATGGAAAAAGAAGACCCATTAAGACAAATTAAGACAAAAACTAAAACCACCTATTCTCAGGATATAAAGTGGGCCCCAAAGATCAATGTTTTTGATCTTTGGGGACCACTCTAGACTTGATGGATGTCCTATTCTAGCCTATCCAAAGGAGTTGATTGTATCACAATTAAATGTATTTAGTGTGCATTAATAATCATGAAAATTTGTTAATCACACATTTATCATATTTCAGGTAAGAAAAGTTGTGCAGCAAGAAGGTTTTGACAGAAAGAAACGAGGATATAGAGATATAAATGACATCGATATTAACATGAACGACCCTTTATTTACAAAGCAGTGGTATCTGGTAAGTATAATATCAACATGAAACATGTATGAGTTTATACATTGCATGTCACCATGTCACTTTATGGTTAAATAGTTAATTTTTTAATGTTAATAATAAGTAATGTGGATTTGATTTGTTTTTTAACATGTAAAATTACAGCAACCCCTCCCAAAAAATAACCTTTACAATCTATGCAGAAAATATCATAAAATTAGTTATACTGAAAACTTGCTGGTGCAGCATTTTCGGCTTTGAAAAGTTATTGACAAAACAAACCCCACAAGAGAACCATGAACAAAAGTGTGTGTGAATGTGGCCTTAAGCTGCAGTAGGCCTTAAAAGGCATCTATGAGCAGTTTTGTACCTACAGTATGAAACTGGCTGAACTGGTGCATGTGCACGTGGCAGCCGGAAGCATCCGTGTTAGTCCCATGTGCATTACACCTAGAGGCTCTGCTATCTCTGCACCTACCGCGCCATCTCAACTTTGACTGACAGGGCCAGGCACTGAAAACATCATCACATCTGGCCCTGTCAATCAAAGTGCTGAGGGTGCAGCAGTTGCAGAGAGAGCAGAGCCTCCAGGTGTAATGTCAGCAACCCTGTTGCTCCTAGAGGCAAATTGCATAAATTAAAACCTGATTTTTCTCAGCAATGCGGACATATATGAACATGGGACCAACACAGATGTCATCAGCTGCCAAGCGCACATGTAACAGGTCAGCCAGTGTCATAGGTACAAATCTGCTGACAGATGCAATTTTCTCTGCAGAAAGATGCAGTGTATTATGCTACATCTTTTGAATATCAATAACCAATGTTCTCAAGTGACATTTTGTCATTTTATTTAAAGATCAACACAGGTCAAGCTGATGGGACACCAGGACTTGATTTAAATGTAGCAGAAGCTTGGGAGCTGGGTTACACAGGGAAAGGAGTTACTATAGCAATTATGGATGATGGTAAGCACCAAACTGAATTGATTTTCTAAAAAAGAATTATGCTAATGAATGCTAATTTGCTATATATTGACTTTATTTTTACTATTTATACTATGTTCTATCATAACTTTTATTCAAGGGAATTTGTCACAAAGGTATTTTTAAGTCAGTTTTGCTTGTATCTTCATTAGTGTAATTTGCACCAAATGTATCAAAAATTGCATGTTATTTGATAAATCTGCACATCTTTACAAAGAACATTTTTATCTCTACATGTTACTCTAGTTCTTTACATCATCTATCTTCTGGAGTCAGATTGCACATTCTTTTACAATTAGGTGGCCTACACCTGATTAAAGGGGTTGGCCCATCTTGGACACTGATGACTTATCACTTGAACACGCCATCAATGTCAGATAGGTGTGGGTCTAACTTCTGGGACTCGCTCCTGTTTCCAAGATGGGACCCCAGGAATGAAGAAAAGCACATTGCTATGAGAGTTCCTAGAATAGCTGAGCAAGAGTGCTCTCCATTCGCTTCAAGGGCCCTATTCTGGGGATAAAGATGGGTCCCAGAGGGGGGATCTGCACATATCTGACATTAAAAACACAGCTTAGAAATATACCATCATTGTCCAAGATGTACCAACCCATTTAATTAGGTGCATGCCAGATTTATCAATGCTGACTCCAGTAGGTGGGTGATGTAAAAATAAAATACAGTAACATCTTTAGAAAAAAATCTTCTTTGACTCAGTTGGGCCAAGCCCTTTAACATAGATACCATGCCCACTTCTCCACCCACTTTTCAAATGTTACGAGAGCTGTGAGAAATCACATATAGTTGCAATTTTTTATACTAGAATTGTGTGCACTAAAATCAGTGATTTTTTTTCCTGCCAGAATTCTGCCATAAATGGAGTGAGTTAAATATAGTCAAATCTAGATGTTAGTTGGTTGGATCTTAAGTAACTGTCTAACTACCAAAAGACATTTGAATGAATATAAATGCTTACCCCACACCTAGGCATATTTCCAAATATTAATCAAAGGTACACTTAGTTAAAAGGGACAAATAGAATTAAAGGGAACCTGTCACCACCATAGTGTCCGCCCAGCCACCTTGAGAACCTCATAGCTCTGGTCAATGGTCACCATGTCCTCAATCATGTATTTGGGTAGTTAATCCGATGGATGATTTTGCCGCAAAAACACTTTATTCCCCCTTTGAGCCGTATGCTCAATTCAAGGGAACAGTGATCTTGACAGGCTAAGGCAAACTTGCTGTGCCTTTATCCTGCCTCTTAACTCTGGATGGATGTCTTTGAGCTTGTTTACATCAGATGATATATCAAGTGCATTGTGTCTGATTACACTTGCTCAGAGATATCCATCAAGAGTCTAAGACACTTCCTGCAGCCCTTGGATTGAGCAGCACTGCTCTCATGATCAGTGCTGGCCAATCCGCCAATCCAAGTACTGGCAGAAAATGAGCCTAGGAATTAGTGGATTTTCAGCTGATAAGATGAGAAGGTGGGTACCAGGTGAGTATTCTGTTGGTTCCCTAGGTGATTTTTTTCTCTCTTGAATCAAAGGGTTACAGTACTTTAATGTATTGCTTAACTAACACCAATGTTAGCAAGGTAGGGGAAGCATAGTGGTTAGACTCTGCCTTGCTACATTGGGGTCCTGAGTTTTAATCTGACCAATGACAACATATTCATGGAGTATACATGGTCTCCTCATGTTTGCATGGGTTTCCTCTGGGTACTCTCAAGTGTCCACCCAAGAAGAAGGAAGGTTAATTGGATTCCAATAAAAAAAAAAAATGACCCTACTGGATGTTAAGGATAGAGTGCCTAAGTGGCAGCCCGACTCCCTGCTCCATAAATGTCCTACTTTCTTGAGTCCCTGGGGTGAAAAAAGTGTAACACAAATGTTTGTTGTTGTAAAGTATATTTTAAGATTTAGATATTTATATCTGTTCGAAAAACAAGAGTCGAGTGGAATCGCTAAGCTTTTACTTCAGTTATCAATTTACCTTCCATTTACAACTTCCACTAAAACAATCCAATTTCTTGCCGTCTTGAGGGCATGACTCATGTCATCCTCTTGTCATTTCTATCCTGATAAATGTCTCTGTTATGCATAAATTGAGTGCAGAAACTGTCAGGTGGAAAGTATTTCCGTTAATCCTCCCAAGTCTCTTACATTTGTCCTCATTTATCTGTAGAATGCATGCATTTTTTTCAGACTTGTTTAATAAATGTCTTTTGATTTCAGGAATAGATTACCTTCACCCAGATCTTGCCTCAAATTATGTGAGTATAATATAGTTCATTATAACATTTAAAGGCTTTTGTAGATGACACGTTCATTCATTATCAAAGAGACTGCAGTAACCATGTTAAGAGTTGAACTAGTTATCTATTATTAACGGCGTTTATAAATTGTTATAATTGTAATACAGATGGCAGCATGTAAATGAGATGGGGGCATTTACCTAGAAACAAGCTCTATCTAAATAGCACAGAAAAAAGGCAATAGTAAAACAATGCATTTTCATCATAGATAAATGATAAGATTCCAATAGTAGAACATGACACTTCATGTATGGTGCCTCCATATAGTGCTGCATTATAAAGATTTTCTTCCCTAACAGTCTTTATTAATAAGGTATCCAATGAAACATAAAATTGATGCGACTAGAGATGAGCGAGCATGCTCGTCTGAGCTTGGTGCTCGTTCGAGTATTATGGTACTCGTAAGTACTCGCTGCTCGGACGATTATCTCGCCATGCTCGAGGAAATGGCAACTTCCGCATTGTGCATTTTTGGCGCCTATAAACTCAGCCAATCACAAGCCAGGAGACTCTGCGGTACACCCAGCATCACGTGGGGCCCTTACATGTCGATAGCAGGGGTTGGCTGGCCTGATCAGATGACCCTGGAATATACTAGTGACTGCCCGCGGTGCTCGGCTCAGATGCTGTCTGGATGTCGTTAGAGATAGAGCTGCTGCGTTTCAGGGAGAGTGTTAGGGCCTGCATTTAGTTCTTTGTTAGGCAGGAGTGATCTCAAAAGAACCCAAAAGCCCTTCTAAGGGCTACAAGACATTTTTTTTTGTCTCCTGGCTGGGCTGGCTGGCTGGCACTTGTAGTGCAGCTATCGCCATATATAACCCTTTTTTTTTTGTTGTTTTATCTCAGTGATACAAATACAAAGACCCATTCTGTACGTCACATCAGTGAAAAAGGTCTTTTGCTCTCACTTATACAGCTACATTAGAAAAATCTCTGTGCGACATTTGTCTGGGTTGCAGTCAAAATAGCCACCGTCAGCAGGGGCTGAGTTTGCTCTCTGATAGTTTCTGCACGTCACGTTCAAAAAAATAAAATATATAAAAAAAAAATATTAAAAAAAAATATATAAAAAAATAGTTTTTTTTGTTGTTTTATCTCAGTGATACAAATCCATTTCACACAGCTGTGTGGAACCATTTTGTGTGTCACAGTTCAGCTGTTCAGTCACCACAATCCGTATTTTCTGTCCACGTGACCCATTCTGTACGTCACGTCAGTGAAAAAGGTCTTTTGCTCTCACTTATACAGCTACATTAGAAAAATCTCTGTGTGACATTTGTCTGGGTTGCAGTCAAAATAGCCACCGTCAGCAGGGGCTGAGTTTGCTCTCTGATAGTTTCTGCACGTCACGTTCAAAAAAAAAATATTAAAAAAAAATATATATAAAAAAATAGTTTTTTTGTTGTTTTATCTCAGTGATACAAATCCATTTCACACAGCTGTGTGTAACCATTCTGTGTGTCACAGTTCAGCTGTTCAGTCACCACAATCCGTATTTTCTGTCCAGGTGACCCATTCTGTACGTCACGTCAGTGAAAAAGGTCTTTTGCTCTCACTTATACAGCTGCATTACAAAAATCTCTGTGCGACATTTGTCTGGGTTGCAATTAAGCAGACCAAATCTGCCTAATCTAATAGTTTCCGTGTAATTGCTCCATACTGCACGGTACGTAGTAACATACGTAATTTTGCTCTAACTTATACACCTATATACAAAGCACAATCCGTATTTTCTGTCCAGGTGACCCATTCTGTACGTCACGTCAGTGGAAAAGGTCTTTTGCTCTCACTTATACAGCTACATTAGAAAAATCTCTGTGCGACATTTGTCTGGGTTGCAATTAAGCAGGGGGCAGAGGCCGTGGTCCTGGGCAGGGTGAGACAGTACCTGCTGATGAGGGAGCAGGGGAACGCCACAGAGCTACACTCCCTAGCTTCATGTCTCAACTTACAGGGACACGTGGTAGAGGACTGTTGAAACCACAACAGTGCGAACAGGTGATGTCGTGGATTGCGGACAATGCTTCAAGTAATTTGTCCACCAGTCAGTCTTCCACGCAGTCCACCCATGTTACCCAAGGGAGCACTCCTCTTGCTCCTCCACCTCAACCTCCTTCCCCCCAGTCTGCCCCCTCCCAGGAAAATTTGGAATGCGATCCGGCATACTCTGAGGAACTGTTTTCTGGACCCTTCCCAGAGTCACAAACCACTTCTCAGGTTGATGCTGACCTCCTTCCCGATGCCCAAGTTTTCCAACTGTCAAAGTCTGTGGGTGATGATGATGATGGTGACAATGTTGACTTAGTGGAAGAAGTTTGTAAAGAGGTGTCGGACGATGAGGAGACACGGTTGTCAGACAGTGGTGAAGTTGTTGTCAGGGCAGGAAGGCCGAGGGGGGAGCAGACTGAGGAATCGGAGGATGACGAGGTGACTGACCCAAGCTGGGTTGATAAGACGAGTGAAGACAGTGCTTCTGAGGCGGAGGCGAGTGCTGCACCAGAACAGGTTGTAAGAGGCAGTGGTGTGGCCAGAGGGAGAAGCAGGGCCAGAGCTGGTGCATCAGCAGCAACTGTTTCACGTAGTGAAGCTCCCGTGGCGAGGCCTAGATGTTCGCAAGTCTGGAGGTTCTTTAAAGAAAGTGAGGATGACCGACAGACTGTGGTGTGCAACCTGTGCCACACCAGGATCAGCAGGGGTGCCACCACTACTAGCCTAACCACCACCAGCATGTGCAGGCATATGAACGCTAAACACCCCACTCAATGGAACCAAGGCCGTTCACCTCCTGCGGGTCACACCACTGCTCCTTCCCCTGTGTCACTCGCTGCCTCTGCTAGTCAACCCCCTGCCCAGGACCCCGGCACGAGCGCCTCCCGCCGGAAAACCACACCTTCACCTCCACGATCCTCCACAGCGTCCACCAATGTGTCCCAGCGCAGCGTTCAGCTGTCTTTACAGCAGACGCTGGAACGCAAGAGGAAATACAGTTCCACCCACCCACATGCCCAAGCCCTCAACGTCCACATCTCCAAATTGCTGAGCCTGGAGATGCTGCCCTATAGGCTGGTAGAGACCGAGGCCTTTCGCAATTTCATGGCAGTGGCTGCCCCTCGGTATTCGGTCCCCAGCCGCCACTATTTTTCCCGATGTGCCGTCCCAGCCCTACACCAGCACGTGTCACAGAACATCATCCGTGCCCTGACCAACGCTGTTTCTGAGAAGGTCCACCTAACCACGGACACGTGGACAAGTGCTGCCGGGCAGGGACACTATATCTCACTGACGGCACATTGGGTTAACTTGGTGGAGGCTGGGACCGAGACTGACCCTGGGGCCGCTCATGTACTGCCCACACCGAGGATTGCGGGGCCTACCTCGGTCACGGTCTCTCAGACGTACTATGCCTCCTCCTCCGACCCCTACTCCTCCTCCACCGAATTACCATCTGTGGGCACGGCGCCTTCAGTCGGTAGCTCTAGGCGCAGCATCAGTGCCGTGGGTAAGCGCCAGCAGGCGGTGCTCAAACTGTTGAGCTTAGGTGACAAAAGGCACACCGCCCAAGAGCTGTTACAGGGCATCACGGCGCAGACCGATGTGTGGCTGGCACCGCTGAACCTCAAGCCAGGCATGGTTGTGTGTGACAACGGGCGTAACCTGGTGGCGGCTCTGCAACTCGGCAGACTGACACATGTGTCATGCCTGGCCCACGTGTTCAATCTAATAGTTCAGCGGTTCCTCAAGACATACCCCAATCTGTCTGATTTGCTCACCAAGGTGCGCCGCATCTGTGCGCATTTCCGCAAGTCGACCACAGATGCTGCCACTCTCAGGGCAGCGCAGCGCCGCCTACAACTGCCCACTCACCGACTGTTGTGCGACGTGCCCACGAGATGGAATTCGACATTAAACATGTTATCCAGAGTTTACCAGCAGCGCAGAGCGATTGTAGACTGCCAGATGTCAACTTCCACCAGAACTGGTAGTCAGGTCAGTCAGATTCCTCAAGTCTACAATGAGGAGTGGACGTGGATGTCTGATATCTGCCAGGTGTTGAGCAACTTTGAGGAGTCAACACAGATGGTCAGCGGCGATGCCGCCATTATCAGCCTCACCATCCCGCTGCTTTGCCTGTTGAAAAACTCACTGCTCAGCATCAAGTCGGATGCTTTGCGCTTGTCACAAGAGACGGTGGAGGAAGACAGTGGAGGAGGTTTGCTCTCTTCAAACAATTTTTCCGGAGGTCCACCTACAGGCCCTCTCTCCAAACAATTTGTCCGGAGGTCCACCTACAGGCCCTCTCTCCAAACAATTTTTTCAGAGGTCCACCTACAGGCCCTCTCTTCAAACAATTTTTCCGGAGGTCCATCTACAGGCCCTCTCTCCAAACAATTTTTCCGGAGGTCCACCTACAGGCCCTCTCTCCAAACAATTTTTCCGGAGGTCCACCTACAGGTCCTCTCTCCAAACAATTTTTCCGGAGGTCCACCTACAGGCCCTCTCTCCAAACAATTTTTCCGGAGGGCCACCTACAGGCCCTCTCTCCAAACAATTTTTCCGGAGATCCACCTACAGGCCCTCTCTCCAAACAATTTTTCCGCAGTGTCAACTACATGTGTAAAACAATGTTTCAGGAGCGTCAAACAGACAGTCCAAAACAATTTTTCAGAATGCGCAAGTACCGACATTTAAAAAAAAAAAATTTTCACTGAGGGTAGACTTTATGTACTCCGAAAATAAAAAATTTTTTGGAGGCTCAACAAAAGCCATTTCAATGCATTCTCAGTCGGACAAAGTCATTGGTGGTGTAACCGCCATGCTGTGTCAGGCTAAATTTTTGGGTGCTTCACCAGCTACCGCATAGTAACTCAATCACCTGTTGTCACCGCCGCCATACAGAGCCACAAAAAATGTTTATGTGGTTCGCCTGCTCCCGCAGTGTCACTCGCTCACTCTGTTGTCACCACCATAGTGGTTTGCACTATAGCAGCCTGCACATTCCCCTTTTTATCTCCAAGTGATCTATACTGCACGTCACGTAATAAAATAGGTTCTTTTGCTCTCAGTGATACAAATCCATGTCATAAAATCCTTTCTTTCTCTTTAAGTGATCTATACTGAACGTCACTTTTAAAAATACGTCTTTTTCCTCTCTTCAAACTATTTTTCCGGATAGGTGCCATATACGGTATTAAACTGAGAAGAATACATTGAACACATGCCACACTTGATCAATCTCATAGTTGACAACTGTACCGGTTGATGCTAAATTTTTAAGTTGGGGTCCTGCATCGCCATTCAAACTCCATCCGGCTGTTGTCACCACCACACACGCTAGCCAAGGGGGCACTCCTCTGGCTCTTCCAGCTCAACCTCCTTCCCCCCAGCCTGCCCCCCACCTACAGGCCCTTTCTCCAAACAATTTACCCGGGTAGGGGATGTATTAGATATTGTACAGATTGTTTTTTTGGTTCTTCTTTTAATTGCCTCCTGCGATACAGGACACTCATGGTACTCAGATATCCCCACTCGTTACCAATAATCTGGCTGTGTAATACAATCCTTAAAGTGCTTGCAATTACCTGAATTTCTTGTTCGTCAGGCAGTCTTAAAAATCATTGTTTGCCAGCAGAAGATCGTGCTGTCTATCACAGCCTTTAACCTTTGGCAGCAATTACAGCCTCCAGTCTTCTTGGCCATGACAACACAAGGTTTGCGCACCTGGATTTGAGTATTTTCTGCCATTCTTCACTGCAGATTCTATCAATCTCTGTCAGGTTGAATGAGGGCCATCAATGGACAGCCATCTCTCTCCAGAGATTTTTTTTATTGGATGCTCTGGCCAGGCCACTCAAGGACATTCACAGAGTTGACCCTAAACTACTACTTTGTTGTCTTGTCTGTGTGCTTAGAGTCATTTGTTCCATTTGCTCCCCTCAACACTGAAGACTCTCCCTATCTTAGCCAATCAAAAACACCATCACCATGCTTCATTGTAGGGATTGTATTGGGTAGATGATAAACAGTGCCTGCATTCCCCCAGACATGATGCTTAGAACTGAGGCAAAAAAGTTATTTCCTCCTCATGGCTTGGTTTGTGCTCTGATACGCATGGATATGGCAGATATATATACTGGATAGAATGTGTGTGGCATGCAGGTAGATAGTGGATGAATGGCAATAAACAGAAATGAAACAATACTGAACAGACCCTATATAAATTTTACCCAGCCAGAACAATACAACAGCCCAGAAACACACAAATACCAAAACATCAAAATGTGAGACTACAGATTCTAGAATACACTGAACAAGATCAGAATAACAGAATCTGTGAAAAAATGTGCATGGCAAACAATATACCTGATGATAGCCAGAGTGAAATGAGGCTAACATATAAATAGACTCAACAATCAGCACAGCAACCCTTACCAAGAAGGCAAGCCTAGACAATAACCAAACACAGTTAAAGATGCAAGGCGATTCCATAGCAACTTCACAACCAAAGTTAGTAGCTAGGTGAACGTAGACACCTGTTGTTCGTAATAACTTTAAAGAAGGTCCAATAAAGACACAATTTGTGCTTCTTCTGCTTGAAAATATCAGAAAAAAGGCAGGAAATGCAAACCTTCTCTCTTACACTGTTCACTGTCAAAGAAAATACAGGGCATTGAAATTAATACTAGAGATTGACTAATTCTACTGCATATTGTGCTGTAACATTTTTATAGATAATAGATCGAATGAAAATTATACATTTTCACAGTTGTACATTTTAATTCTTTCTTGGAGCACATAATAATTTGTAGTGGCTACGCATACGTGAAGTAGACAACAGGAGCTCTAATTTTAGAGAAGTTCATTAGTTACTTCCACAGCAGATGCGCTGTGGGCATCATATTGTTAAACTATTGTCACTTATGATTAATCTATTCAAGTGACTTGCACCGGAGCTCAACGACACCAAATTGAACGTGAAGTGCAAAGATTTAATGTGTTCAAGCTCTATCATTTATTAAAACCAAGTGGTTACTACATACGAAAACCATTATTATGCTTAGCAGAAAAGCCACAGGATTTGCAGAGACTGTCAAGCCATGCCTGTCCTTATAAAGATTTTTAAAAAATGCCAATATATAGAGTGCTTTCTAAGTTTTCTCCAAGATCTGGTGTTTATGTTATCCTTTTCACATGGTGCATCGTTTTCACAGTTAAACTGCCAACATTATGTAAATTCTGTACTTTATTGGTTTCTGAGTAGGGTTTCTATCTCGTAAGTTCACATTTATTGCTGAGCAATCGATGGGCAGTATTGATATGAAGTCTTATAAAAATGCTAAGAGTTAACACACATGCTTACCTGATGTGTAACTAAGGAACTAAGCTAGTTGTGTTACGTCAACACCTTTAATTGCTTTCCAGTGGCTTTTGTTACGAAATATCACAATGAATTAAGAAATTTGAGTTTGAGTGTTAACTCTACTACATCTGTATTATCACACCAATTAAAGATATATACACAGTACACAATTAATATAAATGTTTATTTTATTAATCCATCACAAATAACATTAAAAAATGAGTAGCAGCAGCATTCATATTCAAATAAATAGAACTACAGAGGGCGTGTAACAATATTATCCATAATATTCTTTCAGTACAGAAACAGCGAGGACCAATCCTCTACCTCACCAATGATATAAACCTCAATCAAATAAAGTGCCTAGCGCAAAGAGACATGTTATAACCCCAAACTTCATTATAAACATGACTTAATTCCGATCAGTGTAGCTCAGACCCCAACACGTTTTGCATCTCGCTTCCTCAGAATTTTAAATTATATATAGAATGTTGTAATTTGAAAAAAAAACATCTGAAAATTACATGGTTTCAAGGATCACCAAAGATCAAATCCTTGTATCATGGTCTTCTACCTCATGCCTAGTGTATCCATTCTGCCAGGTGTGTTTCTATAAGTTGAGTTTACACAGAGTTTTTTCAACATGGATTTTGCCTCAGATTCTATGCCTAAAATCTGCAAACAAACTGAGTACAATCCACCTATGGTAAAACCACGTGGTAATTTTACACAGCATTTTTTTCCACTCTCCTTTTTAAAAACTGTTGCTTGGAAAAAAGAAATGACTTGTTCATTCTTGATGCGGATTCACCTCCAAATCGACATGCAAAGCTCCCTTTGAAATGGGTAGGATAAAAAAAAACACCAAAAAAAAAACATGTCAAAAAGTATGTGGAAAAGGGCAGTCTAAGGGCAATTAAATCAACTATGAAATACTAAGTTTGACTAGAATGAATTTGGACACAATTGGACAATACAAGGGCTGACTGTGGCAGAGTTCAGTCAAGAGCAGAAAGCAGGCAGAGGTCACAACTAGCCCAGAAGAGAAAATATAAGCCGGGTAACAAGCCGAATTATAATTGTATGCAGCAGACACCAACTAAAAACGATGCAGAGCGGTTAAAAAAGGACCTTACTGCTCAGGCACAGAGCACTGTGGACCCTTGTAAAGTCTGGGGCACATTGGCTTAGGTTGGAGTCATAAGCATTTGGTGCATGGAAGATTAAGTGGCCAGGAGCTGGTGCATGTGCAGGAATGACACAGGGCAGCATGATAAATGGGAAGAGGAGCAGCTGGAAACAGAATACAAGGCACTCTAACAAATAGCATACTATGGGTATAAAAAGGCAACATACCCACCTTTCCTGTACCAGTAGTCCTTTGTATCCCCTGGCATTCCATGTTGACAATGCTTTGTGATGACATGTCATTCAAAGTGATATTATGTCATTATTTCTTCCTGCCTCAGTGACCAATAACTTGGGTATAGCAGAGGGTTTAGTTTTTATTGCGTTAAGATTTTATGCCCATTCTGTTTGTAAAAAATGAATGTAGTGGAGAATGTAGTGCCATTTGCGAGAGAATCTGAGAGAATAAGCTGGTGTTGGAAAACATATTTAAGACACAGAACGTTTAGAGCAAGGATACCAGTTTCTCACTATGTAAACAGCTGTGTACATAGGATTTAGTAATGAATCATATATAGGAAATGGGGGCAGATAGAAAATATTGAAAAATATTAGATAGATAGATAGATAGATAGATAGATAGATAGATAGATAGATAGATAGATAGATAGATAGATAGATAGATAAAAGATTTAAAAAGTGAGAGAATAGAGAGAGAAAAGGTTCTAAGTCCTAAGGTATTTCAGGGTGCAATACACAAATTTTTAGGCCAATTGCAGCACTTTCGATTTGAGTAGAATCATCTCGGGCCAAAATAGAATTGGTAGTCCTATTCAGCTGAATGTAACCCAAATTCAATGTTGACCGATTCAATGCATTTGGAAAGTCTCCAGACCCTTTCACTTTTTGTTATTTTGTGATCTTCTGGTAACATAAAAAAATCAAGTTTTCCTCCATCAATCAGTACTAAATCCTTCATTTAAAAAATTAAAACAGAATTTTACAAATATTTGCAAATTTATTGCCTGATTTTCTGTCCGTTGTCTGTAACATCATTTCCTTTCTCTGTCTGAAACTCAATCTTTCAAGAACTGAATTACTTTGGCACAAAGCGCATTTCTTTTTAGGGCGTAAGGGGGTTAATTGGTTAAAAAAATTACTAAATAATACTCACCTTAACCATTTGAGCATGAAGAGGCAAAATCATTGTGATGAATTACTTCGCCAAAAAGCTCATTTTTTTGAAAGTAGTGTGTGCAATGACAGGGAGCTGCGATAGCGCCACCCCCCCTCATCAATGTACCCCTCAGATACCGCATTCATATATGAGTATAAAAAAAGTGCAAAATTAACATAAAAAAAAAATTAAATCATACTTACCTCCTCCATTTACTCGCGATGGGCCGGCCGCCTCCATCTTGCTTGAAGATCTGGCGTGAAATCTCACGTGGCACAAGATTACGTCATCACGCATGGGATTTCGACCAAGATCTTCAATCAAGATGGCGGCTGACAGCCAGTCACGAGCAAATGGAGGAAGTAAGTATGGATTTTTTTCGTTTTTTACACTAGTTCAGGTTAAAGGGAACCTGTCATCTCCGAAACACCCCCTGAACTAGAGTAAGCGTTGTATAGTGTAAATGATGCTGAATCCAAATATGTAAGTTTTATCTTCATACTCACTTCCATTCTGACGCTGTGCTCCCACAAACCAGCAGTAAAATGCATTAAGAGTCCTCTCCATTATGTGAGCGAGCACCGGAGTCCACTGAGTGCATTTTACTGCAGGTTTGTGGGACCACAGTGTCGGAATGGAAGTGAGTATGAAAATAAAACTTACATATTCGGATTCAGCATCACTTACACTCTACACCGCTTACTCTAGTTCAGGGGGTGTTTCGGAGATGACAGGTTCCCTTTAAATCGATTCAACAACACGAAGCATGAGGAAATTCGGCTTATAGGCGAATTAAATTTATCCTGAAATTCAGATCAAATTCCACTTCATGGGATTCGATTCGCTCACCTCTAGTTATCCCGCACAAGATTTTGTGCAGTATCATTAATCAAGATGGCCACGGTGGCCTCTTCATGCGCTAAATGGATGAGGTGAGCATTTTTTTTTTTTACGTAATTGCAGACAAAATTGGTTCGTTACTACGCAGCATGAGGAAATTTGGCTTCAAAATGCATGTATAGTATTGCAGAGAAGGAGTCCAGGTCACAATTTTTAATTTCCTTACAGCCCCCAGTTCCCCCACCATCAGTACTCAGTGCTGCACTGAAATACACAGTCCCACCTGCTATGCTGTTCTAACATAATGTAGTGGACTGATTTGCATGTGCACGGCAGGCTTGAAAATTTAAGTTGGAGTGGGGGAACAGGGGTCAGTCGGAAAATAAAAAGTAAAGACCTGGAATCCATAGTTGCAGTACTATGCATGTATTATTGTAGATAATGCTCCAAATCCTGGGTGACAGATTCCCTTTAAATGGAAGAAGTTTGTAACAACCAGGACCTTTCCTAGAGCTGGCCGTCCTACCGTATCATACCCAAAAAGACTGAAGGCGGTAATCACTGTTTCAACTGAGTAAAGGGTCTGAATAGTTATGTCAATGCAATATTTTAGATGTTTCTTTTTAACAAATTGGCAAAGATTCTGGACCTTCTGTTTTCACTTTTTCATTATGGGGTACTCAGTGTAGAACAATGGGAAAAATTTTAACTTTTTTTTTCATTTTAGCACAATGTCGCAATATACCAAAATATGAAAAAAGCGAAAGGGTCTGAAGACATTCTGAATGCAATGTAGATAGCTACTTTCTCTGTTATGTTGGATATTTGTGCTGTTGAATAGAAATTCATTACAATACCATATTCTACAGTATATTTGGCAGATAAAACATAATGATTTCATAAATCAAACATTTCAACTAATATGTATTGCCCCATTATTTTATTAATTTTTGAGTACAACAGATTTTCCTGGCACTGCATTCTTCTTACATGTAAATTGCTTTTATGAGAGGATCTACAGAAAGCTGGAAGGTGAATTCAGAGAGGTGTATTTTTCACGTTTTTCAATTTAATAAGAAAATGGCATTAGTGGGAAAACCGTGCTTGTCTATCCATTTGCTCGATGCAATACATTTTCTAGGACTGATAATGCTATGGACTTAATGTTGTGGTACATAATCTGCTTCTGGGCAATGAGTCTTCTGAATGGCAAAGCGGATTGTCACATTAATCATTATGATGCTTGCTTTACTTGGAACCTAAGTATTGTTTACCGCTGGGATTGAAAATCCCTTTAACCCCTTAACGCCGAATGACGGCTTATCCCGTCATGGGCAGGAGCGGCTTGCCGCCCCATGACGGGATAAGCCATCATGGCATTAAACTGTCACCATGTCTGATGACATGGAGACAGCGCTGAGACCCCGGCTGTTAATTACAGCCAGGGGTCTCAGCTAACCAGCCCGGGACCAATGGGGGCGGTCCCGGGCCAGCGATCGCTGTGATTGGCTAGTCTGGTCAGACTAGCCAATCACAGCCTACGCGTGTGCTGGTTGAAAGGATCTGATCCCCGCAGTCCGAGACTGGGGGGTCAGATCCTCATAAAATGTTTGCAGACCCCCCCCCGTCCCCTGGCTGTTAAATTTTTAATACATTCCCCCCCCCTCCTCGATGTCAGGATGGCCGAGCGGTGAAGCAGAGTATCAGCGTACAGCGGCGTACAGCAGCGATGTCGGCCGTTTAACCCCTTCCATGCCGCGGTCCGTAGGGACCACAGTATGGAAAGGGTTAACAGGGCTCCCTCCCTCTCCCATCGGGCGCTGCGGTGCTCTGGCAGCGCCGATGGTGTGGGAGGAGAGAGGAGGGAGCTCCCTCCCATCGGGACGCTGCTCTGCTGTGGCAGCGTCCCGATGGTTGCCATGGCAACCGGGGACGCTCCCGATGGTTGTCATGGCAACCGGATGCTTCCGATGGTTACCATGGCAACCGGACGCTTTTGTCCGGCTTGCCATGGTAAAGCTTACTATGAATGAAAATACACTGCTGTACACTATACAGTGTACTGCAGTGTATTGTAAAACACCAGACCCACTGGATCTTCAAGAACCAAGTGGGTCTGAGTCAAAAAGTGTAAAAAAAAAAGTGTAAAAAAAAATAAAAAAGTAAAAAAAAAATCCCATTTTTCCCCATATAAGCACATGTTAATTGATTAAAAATGAAGAAAATAAAATACCTTAACATATTAGGTATCGCCGCGTCCGTAAAAACCCGCTCTATAAAAATATCACATGACCCAACCCCTCAGGTGAACACCGTAAAAAAAATAAAATAAAAACAGGGTAAAAAAAAGCCATTTTTTTCACTTTACATCACAAAAAGTGTAATACAAAGTGATCAAAAAGGCGTATGCCCCTCAAACTAGCACCAATCTAACCGTCACCTCTTCCCGCAAAAAATGAGCCCCTACCTGAGACAATTGCCCAAAAAATAAAAAAACTACAGCTCTCAGACAATGGAGACACTAAAACATGATTTTTTTGTTTCAAAAATGATATTATTGTGTAAAACTTAAATAAATAAAAAAAACTATACATGTTGGGTATCGCCACGTCCGTAACAACCTGCTCTACAAAAATATCACATTAGTTAACCCCTCAGGTGAACACAGTAAAAAAAAAAAAAAACTGAGCCAGAACAGCCATTTTTGTTTACCTTGCCTAGCAAAAAGTGTAATCAAAAATCATATGTACCCCAAAATAGTATCAATAACACTGTCACCTTATCCCTTAGTTTCCAAAATATGGGCACTTTTTGGTTGTTTCTACTGTAGGGGTGCATCGGGGGGGCTTCAAATGGGACATGGTGTCTAAAAACCAGTCCAGCAAAATTCGCCCTCCAAAAACCATCTGGCGCACCTTTCCTTCTGCGCTTGCCCATGCACCCATACAGTAGTTTACAATCACATGTGGGGTGTTTCTGTAAATCGCAGAATCAGGGTAATAGTTTTTGAGGTTTTTTTTGCTATTAACCCTTCATGTGTTACAGGAAAAAATTGATTAAAATGGAAAATCTGCAAAAAAAAGTGAAATTTTGAAATGTCATCTCCATTTTCCTTTAAATCTTGTGGAATACATAAAGGGTTAACAAAGTTTGTAAAATTAGTTTTGAAAACCTTGAGGGGTGTAGTTTCTAAAATGGGGTAATTTATGGTGGTTTCTATTAGGTTAGCCCCACAAAGTGACTTCAGAACTGAACTGGTGCTTAAAAAAATGGTTTTGGAAAATTTCTTAAAAATTTTAAGAATTGCTTCTAAAATTCTAAGCCTTCTAACATCCCCAAAAAATAAAATTACATCTACAAAATGATGGCAACATAAAGTAGACATATGGGAAATGTAAAGTAATAACTATTTTGTGAGGAATCACTATCTGCCTTAATAGCAGAGAAATTCAAAGTTTGAAAATTACACATTTTTCCAAATTTTCTGTAAATTTAGGATTTTTTTATAAATAAAGGTGATTTATATTGACTCAAATTTACCACTGTCGTGGAGTACAATATGTCACGAAAAAACAATCTTGGAATCAGTCGAATCGGTGAAAGAATCCCAAAGTTATGAATTAATAAAGTGACACATGGCAGATTTAAAAAATGTGGCTTCGGCATTAAGTGTAAAAGTAGCTTCGGCCTTAAGGGGTTAAATAGGCTACTTATGTATGCCAACATATAGATAACTGATAACCTGTATGTCTGCATATATACAGCACCCAGACGTGTTGAGCTTTGTGCTGATTAGTTTTTTAACTAAGTTTTTAAGGGGTCACTCTGGATTTTTAATTGTCTATGCTGTTAATTGCCAGGGACATTCAGTCTTAACACATAACCAGGAGAGTAAACAATCCCAACAGGGTTCCCATTAAATGACTGAAAGAAGACATATCAAAAGCACTGAATTTATCCTTTGACAAAAAAATACAAAAACACTTTTATTTGTTGGAACTGTAATAAGAGGCATACACAGTTCTCACAGGGCCCCATAGCACAACTTAGTATGGGTATGCCTGTCCCATCCAGTTTGAATGTAAAGAGCAACACACCAAATTTCTGATGGATTTACTTTTTTTTTAAGTAAGCAGTATTTTAATTTTAAAAATGTAATTAAATAAAGTCACATCTGGCCTCTCCCATTTTATTGGAAAAGTGGAAAAGATGCATCATAAATTTGCTGCTCATTCTGAACACCATATTTTTTTTCAATATATTTATGCAGAACAACTAGCATAAATGCCTGATAAATGTCCTGCTTCCCTCTGTTACAAAACTGGCTGCATGTAGTCACCACTAGGGGGAGCTCCGTGCATATAAATACAAAGCAGTACAATTGAATGGATTAGAAACATAATAATAATAATAATAATAATAATAATAATAATAATTTGGTAGCTGCATGAAAATGAAGTGTTTTCAAATTGGTAAGAGAAAGAACAAGTGGTTCAGTGCCAGCCCTCCCCCCACCTCCTCCATAACAGTCACCTGCTATGCCTCCACTTATAACTAAGTAGTGATCTGCCATGCAATTTCTTATTTATTCCCAATCCAGTCACGAACGGATGTGTCTGTTCACCCATCTGTCACTATGTGTTCTGTGTAATAAAGTTCTTATTCCAAGGTTTCATTGGCGATGTATATTCTTATTAAGTAGTATTGTGGAGGTCTTGCCTGGTTGAGGATGCACTATAGTCACATTTTCGTTCTTTGTCCCCGAGAGAATAGTTTTCAATAGCTTTTATATTTCCCACAAATTTACTGTGGGTGGATATACAACAAAATGGTTTTCAAGGGAAAATGCAGTCTGAGTATGGATGATTCATTCTTTTATTCAAAATACAGTAGTGGGTAACAGAGAAGGTTCTAAATTTGGCTTTTGGCAGTCCAACATATAAGCATTAGATATGAGCAAAGTTCTTCAAATTCGATTCGGCTGCTTCGCTGAATTTTACAAAAAAAGTTTGCTTTGTGACACAAAGCACATTTTTTTGTAAGTAGTGGGTGCAATGACAGGGAATGGCCATTGCACCTTACCCCCCACCTTCCATCATTGAACCTCTCATATGCCACGTTCATCGCTGATCGCGGCATCTAAGATCATTATTAAAGCATTTTAGGGGTTGCTCCTAAACAAAATATTGTACTTTAACTCATCTATTTGAATTCAAAGAGGACCCCGCGGCCATCTTGCTTGAAGATCCAGTGCAAAATCTCACATGGTGCATGCTGGCTGGCGTGATGACATCATATGTCACTGCACACAAGTTATTGCACAGAATCTTCAAGCAAGATGGCCGTGGCGGCCTCTTCGTGCTCAAGTGGATGAGGTAAGTATGATTTTTCTTTATTTTTACTGCCATTTCAGGGAAAATCAATTCGTTACCACGAAGAGCGAGGAAATTCGGTTTCGCAGTGAATTGAATTTTTCCTGAAATTCGGATTGAAGTCCACTTTGTTAACTTTGATAAGCATATTTACTTTGATATGCAGTTGTCTAATATTCCACAGTATTATATATCGATTTAATGGATTCATGCACTGATAGGGATTTCTAGGAGTCATGTGAACTTTTAATTATTTAAAGGGAACCTGTCACATTGAAATCTACAGGCAGCATGTGAGCAGGAGGAGCTGAACCACAGGATAGACCATAACTAGCTGATCATCAGAGGTCTTATGGCCCACACCCCCAACGATCAGTTGTTCGGCAATAGCTCTGGCACCAGAAGCATCTACTTTGTAGCAGACTGAGCTCGTCACAGCAGTGCTGTCAGTAGTGTAATGGTAGATGATGCTGTCTGCTTCTGGAGCCAGAGCTATAGCTGATCAGCTAGGGATGGCCTATCTGGAGGATAGGTCATTACTTAATAAAAGTTGGACAACCCCTTTAAAGCTTTGCACTTTCTATGTTGATAAATCTGGTGGGTGGCCCTATCAGTGGCTGACAGCCTTCAATCAAAGTGTGCGTAGAGTTGACAGCCAGTGATAGAGGAATCTCCATTCTGGACCACAGACAGATATTATGATGTTCATATAGCCAAATAAGAAAAGAGATTCTCTTCATGTAACGTAAAGCAGGAAATTGCTATACTGTTTTGATAATTTAATAGATGTTTAATATTCGTTTGGCATTGTAGGCGTTGTTGCAACACAACGCTAATAACTAAAATAACTAAACTAAACATGTATACTGTAATTATATTTTATATGTTTTAAAGCAGTACAAACAAGCGCTGATAAATGTTCTAAAGCATTAAACTATAAAATATTTTAAAAATGTTGTGATAAGTGAAGTTTTCCTTTGTGGAACAGCAATATCCTCTTTGGTGCATGTACAGTACATATTTTTTGAAGGAATATATCAGAAAAAGAAATGCACATAATCTAAAATCATATACCACAGTGGAATTCTCCTGTCCATTGTTACAAAGCATACAGCACAAACCACACACAATAACCTATACTTTACCTACAATCAAATATTGTGAAGGGAAAAGGAACCATAATGATCTCTTTACCTAGTGTTTATGGGTTCATAGTCAGATAAGACCTCAGTGTAGCTAGAGGCTGATGAGGAAATGGAGCTATCATGTTCTCAGTAATGGAATTTTGCAATGGTTGGACTATCATGGGTATTCATCTCACTTGTGTATTGATGTTGTAGCTGCTGTATACAGGCCACTTCTACCATCCAGCCTGGCCAGAGGATACAATTCCAAACATAATACTTAGAGGAATTGATTTTTTTCTGTGTGTGTTACACTGATGTTCAAGTGTCCATTCACCTTTGGTTATTATTTTACTACATGGACCCTTTTATCATTGTTGTTTTATTATTTGTATTGTTATTATTATTATAGCATAAAACATTCAACTTTATTTTCATACAATTATTTCTGGATATACTAACACTGGATATACTAACACTAAAAGACATGAAAAATGAATTTATCTTCAGAATATATTGGTAGCAAGTTCTAAACCCTAACTTCTGCCAAATGGTTTTTAGCACATGCAGGTTGCAAATCCCAAAGCTATTGGGACTTTGGACTCCATTATATACAGTACGTGCACTTTTTTTTTTTTAATGAGGTGAGGGAAATAAATTGCTGCCAGACCCCACTTGCAGTGGCTTATCTTCCGTGGGAACAAGGTATCCAACATGGTAAAATCCAACTTGGGCTATGACACTAAACTGAATCTTAGCTACAGGTAAAGTAAAGTCTAGGTAGAACAAAAAATGTTCAACTATTTTTAATGTAGAGATGTTGAGTGAATCAAATTTGTTACAAATTTCCCCCAAAATTTTAATTTCAGCAAATCTAAAAATTTTGTTATTTCTCTCACTTGAATCACTCAAAATGTTGGCCCCTATTTCACAGGTCAATAAACATAGAAGAAGGTATCTGCCATCAAAAAGAGATCACACATGACTTTTCAGGGTAATTTGGATATTTTAGACTTGTACTCAATTTTTTTGGACCAAAGCAAATCAGAGAACCAACTCAACCTGAAATTAATTTTGGGAAGTTTGCTCATCTCTTATTTCAATGCAATCATATTTTACCTGAAAACATTGGGTGATACAGAAACATACTGCAACATATCTGTTCAGTGCTTGATAAATTATGCCAAATTAGTGCTCATGCACGAATTCTATATTTTTTTGAGTCCTCTGAGAATCTAAAAAAAAGTTACATGCTCCATCACATGCCATATAATGGATATATTCTCTCCTAGAAACATCATTCCTAAGATGGAATAACCATACTATGGCACATAAAATGCCTACCAGACCCATAGCCACTATTTATTGCCATATTCATGAACCCTATAATAGAATCATACGATTTTCAAATTTCAGTAAAAAAAAAACATAGAAATAAATGTATACAGACAATAATTATAGTAAACTTAAAACTAAATCCATGCTATAATTGCAACAACATATTAAAAGCAAAATATATGATAAACATGAAATAAAGCGTTATGCTAGATTCCAATTGCATTTAGTCAAAGCACTGCTTTTGCTTTCACCGAATTAATGTTTGCCTCCAACTAATATTCACTCGTGATATTTAAAATCTGGGTCACATAGTTGTAGAGAGATACCATGAATTATTTATGTCTGATATTACTTTACTTTAACTATCTAGATTCATATCCAGGCAGGGTAACCATGGATACATCACCGAGATCCTTGGGGATGTATTCATTTACAGCAATTGTAACTCATGAGAAGATCATGAATCAAATACAAACTGTCTTTCATTTTTTTTATAACTAGAACTGTTAAATCTGAATAATCCTTAGTTTAAATGACAAAGCCCAATACAATGAAGCCTTAAGAAAGTCTTTGACAAAAACCCACGTTTTCGTTGAAGAACCGGAGCCATTCTCCAGGCATGTTCCATGCAACCTGTGTAGTAATCAATGATTGCATGCAAGTGAGTGTTGAAAATTAGCATAACAATAATTACAGTATATTGTAATTTTTTCTCCAATATTCACAGTCACCCTGCTATAATCTTCCCACTTACATTCCTTTTATTATTTCACGTTGAGATGGTAGATACAAACTTTTTCACATGTCTTTATGCATGTCCATGCACTTATAGATGTTTATACAATTAAATGGGCACTAACTTTTCAAACAACTTCTTCTTAAAGGTTACTTTTATTAAACATTTTCATGTTATCCACCCTAAAAACACTTCTGAAATCTCTGCCACTGAAGTTTTCCCAGGGGTGCACCTAGCCTTTCTGCTGCCTGAGGCAAAAACTGAAATGGCACCCCTCCCTCCTTAATGCCAATTTCTTAACCTAACCCCTCCCCTTCAGCCCATGACCCTTCGGCTGCCCCTCTCTTGCCCCTACCTGGTGCTGCCTGAGGCGATCACCTCACCTGACCTCATTGGTGTGCACCCCTATAGCAATTTTTCCCTTCTCGCAATTTTGTCATCTCCTTACTGTTACTAGGTGAATCCCATCCTTAGCAGCATGGACAAAGTGAATGAAGTGGGTGTGTCTTTATTGTGCTTTTGAGCTCCATGCACAGGCCCATTCTCCATCCAGGGTTCAATGCTTGAACATTGCAGAATATTCAGCATGTCAAACAGCTGTTTTCTGCATATGAGAGCCACATCTTCCCTCCAATACATAGTAAATGTGTTTCTTACTCCAGCCATAATAGAATTAATTTATGAAGTGCTTAAGTGCCTCTGCATGTCTTGGTTTTAGCTTATTAGTCAGCATCTCTCACTTGACTGACTCTGTACCAGTTTACATAGTCTTTGCCCCTTTTGTGTTGTAGTCAATGTGTCCTTGTATTCTGGATCTTTCCCCTCATAAACTCTCAGTCTCGCTAAAAACTTCTGTGTCTTCTGTGACCTGCAATTATTTTCCCCTCTCTATGATGTCATGATAATGTGTATTCTGAGTTCTAGATCCGTGTTCTGTGTTTGTAAGCTGTTACACACCATGTGTTCTTAGGATTAGGGCAAGAATTAGGATATGGCTCACTGGTGATTGGCCTAGAAGTGTGGGAAAGGAAGTCTAGACCCGTATAATACTGGCAGACTGTATTTGGACATGTTCTCATACTTGAGGAGAACTGCTAGATGCAGGGCCAGCACATTGGGGCAGCTAGAAGTCTATATAAGCAGACCACAGTACTGGGGGAGGCTGGAATGGATCCTCACACTGTCCCAGCAAAAGCAGAAGTTCATTTGTGAGAAGTTCTAAAGCTCAGTTGCCCTTTAACATCAAATTTTGTCAAGGAGTCCCATAAAATTCAAAACTGTTGACCGCGCTGCTGTGTATAGGAACGATTCCACACATTCAGGATCAAACTAAAAGGAATAGTATAGCCAGAGCAGCGAAATCCGCACACATATATCCTCCTTGTGTCCCTGTTAAATGTTATAAAACGGGGAACCAATAGTGAAAAAACCTTCAATACAGGCTCTTTTTAAGTTATTTATTATACTCACAAACATGAAGTGTAAAAGCACATCTCAAAATCATAAAAGCAATCTCATTCCCCGTCTCTGCGTCATGCAGTCACCCGACCCGGGTTTCGCCTTAGCTTCATCAGGGGTTCTATTTTCAACAGCTTGTAGGTGTTCTTTTATGCTACCACCCATTAAAGGGGAAGTAGCTCCGGTCATTGAATCATACTTATTTTAAAATTTATAAAAAATATACAAAGTTACCAAGTAACAAACACCTAAAAATTTGCATTAAAACACAACATGCCAAAGTATTCACACAAGATAAATGGGCTCCAAAACCCTATTCACACAGTGCATTTTCATTGCAGCACCTTTCCTCACATATGCCACAGACCTAGTTTCTATAGATGCTTCTCAAATTCTCATAAACTAACCAGCCTTACCCTCCACAAAAAAGCCGCACCTAGTTTATTATAGAAGGTTTCTTTTTTTTTTCCTTCCATCATTATTAGTACATAGTTGTTGCAGCCCTTATTTGTATATTTGTATTGCTACTTACATTTTCAGTTTCGCTATTTTGTTATCATCACCGTAAAGTAACTACTAACATTCATCACAAGTATCCCCGCTATTTTAAAGTTGCAGGTCTATCTTTCATTATGGCCACGTGGTTGTAAGCAGCCAATAGGCTTCTATTTTTGGATTCATTCATAAAACACTCTAGTCACGTGGACCCACCCAGCCAATGAACTTCTACTATGTCTATCATTCACATCTATATCCCATAATTTTCATTAAAAAAACGCTAATAATTGGATAATACAGATTCTTCTTGTCCTATACAGTCTCATGTCCATTCCCTTGCTTTTTCTTATTTCATCCATATCTAGGGAACCTTCTTTTTTACTCATAGAGCATAATTTTACGCTACGCTTTTTTATTCTTTCCTATACATCACCTTCCAAAGTGGTATCTGCATATAATTTTCTCCTCATTTATAAGCACATTCCTCAGAATATATATTATTTCAACAGGCAGGGCTTAAGGTCAAACTCTATATTTAGACCCTGAGGTTGAAGGGTATCTGGTCGATAGGAGTCCCATTGCTCATGATATGAACTAAATACAATCTCTAGACAGAGTTTTTTTTACTCAAAGTGCCTCCACTTCTGCATTTATTCTTGCTCTCAGGAACCAGTTTTACTGCAGTATGATAGCTCTGTTGTTCTCTTGATAGGCTTAGATAGTCCACAGAACAGCATTGCTCTGATTAGTATAATACGTGATGCTCTATCACTTACACCCTTCTTTTTCTGGTCGGAGTGTATAGTTTGGCTGCACAATTCATTCGATGCTACGTCTTTATTGGGCTATGTACTTCCCTTTGGAAATAAATCTAGAGGCTAGAGCCGGTTGAATTGATTCTGTAGGTTAAAGAATTGCATCAAATCAGATTTAGTGATATATTGAAGTGGGTTTTTAGACGTTCTTTCATTGCTTCCGAAAGTAATCCTGGAGGTTATGATTTAACATTATAAATCTTTTATTAACTTTTACCAGGATCACTGATATTGTGTGCTCATAATAGATTTCTGTTGTTTCCATCTCTCACATCTTAATAGTTTTGTTGTTGGAATACAACTGTAGATTTTCTGTCATTGTTGTTTCAGAATGCAGAGGCAAGCTACGACTTCAGCAGCAATGATCCTTACCCCTATCCTCGTTATACTGATGACTGGTTTAACAGGTAATGTGGTAGCATTTTTCATAAGAACATAATTTACAAAAACAGTACTTACAGAACTGATTTAACTTAGGTCTGATGCCCACATCCTCATACATTTCAAATCATAATACAGACCACTGCATTAAAAACCACTAAAGACCACTAAACTCAGACCTCAGATCAGACCCCTAAATTAATTCACCAGACCAGACTTGAAATGCTCAGACCCTAGATTGTTAAATTCAGACTCCAGAACAGATAAAGAAAATTACTTCTTCTTAACCTATGGGTGCCTTTGCACAAGGGTGTTAGTGCCAATAGCATCAAGCCACTGCAGATGCATCTGGATGGCATAAACACAGTAAAGCAGCCTAGAAAGCTGTGGGAGAGAGGAGGATAAGAATTATCAGAATTATCTATTGTATTAATTCAATAGAAAATGGTCAATTAAAATAATTATTGCACTCATTGGGGAACGCTGATCCCCAGATCCTGTCCTACTATGAGACCATTAATGATTATGTCATAGTCTGGGAATAAGGCTAATGAGTTGATAAAAATTACTAAAATCATCAGCAGTCCTCTGCCATTGCAAGGAACTCCATTGAGAGCCATGTTTAGTTCATTGTTTACCAGGCACATTACCATACATTTGGTTGTGTCTTCACCTAGCACTGTAGCTCAGAACCTGTCAAGTAAATGAGATTAAGTTAGTACCAGTGCTATAACCACTATGAAACAGAGCTATGTAGAGCAATATGCCTGGTAAAAAACAAATGGGAAGTGGCACTCAATGGAGCACTGTGGCCCCTTCACCTGGCTAAACATCAAGGATCCCAGCAGTCAGACCATCCACTGATCAGATATTGAAAATCTGTTCTAAGGATAGGGGATCATTTCTATAATCTTGAAAATATCCTTAAAATCATATGATTTTCTCCTCCTTTACTCTTACAAGGGCTTAGAAAAAATAATTAAATCTCTATGATCATTACACCTTATAATGCTCATGTGACCAGACCTATTCTAAAGTCCTAACAAAATATATAATAGACTACCAGGTAAAGAATGGTAGATGTGGCTGATAGCCTGTAGGTTCATGACCATTTCACTCACTGGTCCAAGATATTTCGATTGGTGGCCCTGGTTATAAATTCAGCTTCATAAAGAATCATAAAGTTCGAAAACAGGGTGGAGGACAAGCTGTGTACCAGAAATCTGTGCTTGGCTTGCGTCCCTTTTATCTTCATGCACTTTAATGAAAAGCAATTCTCTGTATTACCTCAGAATACGGTATCTACCCTACAACTTTAGAACATGATCTTTTGTTCTGGTATTACTGTTTCCATGGCAAAATAATTAATAAAATCTGTCTTATCAACTATGTATTGAATTATACTAGCAAAGCACAAAGGCAAAGCAGAGCCAAAAAGACAAGAAAAAGCAAGGATAAAACATTGAGCAAAATGTGTCCATAACAAGAGGAGGTCTTAAGATATGTCCTACATCTGACCTTTATTGACCACACTGTGTTGTATTCTATTTATTCTCCAAATTGAAAGAATTATTAGATGCTGCTCACTGAGAAATTGAAGGGCATCTGTCAGCAGGTTTGTACTTATAAAATTGGCCAGCCTGTTACATGTGCACTTGGCAGCTGAAGGCATCTGTGTTGGTTCCATGTTCAGAGCAATGGGGGTGTTGCTGTTACACCTAGAAGCTCATCTCTTTCTGCAACTGCCATGCCCTTTGCACATTGATTGACTTTAGGAGAAGTCATGGCCATGTGTGAAGATGTTTTCACTGCCAGGCCCTGTCAATCAAAGTGGAGAGGGGTCCCCCCCCCCCCCCGTTGCTCCTAGAGGATCATTTGCATACATTAAAATTTCATTTTTCTCAGCACATATGAACATCGGACCAACACTGATGCCTTCAGATGCCAAGTGTACATGCAACAGGTCAACCAGTTTCATAGGTACAAATCTACTGACAGATGCCCTTTAAGTTACTATAATTACAGGCTTTACATGCATTTGTCCATTTCCATCTCAGCTGCATCCATCCCTATTTGGTAAACCTTAAAGCAGTTGTTGGGTTTGGAAAACCCATTTTCAGTCTAAAAACCTAAGGGTTGACTGTTTTAACTTTATTTTAACCAATGTGAAGAAAAAAGGGACTATATGTTAATTACTGTGATATCCCAATTTAACGTTCCGCTGTAATGGTTTACAGTACTTTGTAATGTTCTAAACTCTTGGCAGTCAAAGCATTCATTTCATTCATCCATCCAGAAATGACCACTGATGGAGGTTCATGTGACCAGATCCATCCATCAGCCTTTTCACACTGCACTCATGCTAGTTTACCATCAATGGAGGTTGCTAGTAGGGTTTGTAGTAAACAGACAATGGAAGGAGCTCTGTAGTTCCAGCGTTGACTTCCGAACAGCTAATGGGTGCACAGTGTTGGGCCTCTGCTAATCTTATATTGATGTTCTATCCCAAGATAAGCCCTCAATATAAAAAGTCCGGCCTTTGAGGGTCTGTGAGATATCAGGGAGTCATGGCTTGCAGCGATACACTCCAATGACTTCAGTAATTCAATTTTGATGATGTTGGGTACATTTTTTAAGTCGATATTTCACAAAAACACAATAATAATAATTGTGAGCTTCAACAAAACCAGCTTCTGAACGAGCGTAGCTTGAATAGTGGGGGCATGTAAATAGTTCGATAGACCTATTCTGATGACAGGTTCCGTTTAAAAGGCACAGTCTCAACATATTTAAGAGGGAGTCCCTTCACACCTTACAATGTCACCATTGCAAGTGTTGTCAAGGGCCCACAGCACTAGTGACCTGGATATAGTGCATAATGTAAAAAATTAGTATACAGTAAAACCTTTTTACTTTTACCCATTTGAAGCATCTAGTTATTCCAGAAATTGGAAACCTTAATTCAATGACCAGTGATCACATCGGTCACTGGCTGCCATAAATTTTACTAGATTTTGGCTTTTCTGCATCCTTCAAAGCTTGAAATATCCAAAACAACAGAAAGACACACAGCCATCATATCTCCTGGCTGCTGACAGATCGTCAGTGTGTAAATAATGGATTTGAACTAAAGGCCAGTGAATCGATGGTATTGAGATTTAGGATGTTAAATTGTGTGTAAAATGTCCCGTTTACGAGGCCTGTTTATTGCAGGGTATGTAAAGGATTATTCTCATCATCATAATTTAACAAAACCAATGAGGCGTGTCATGTTTCAGTTTCTATGTAAAGGTGGCTTATTCAAGAGTTAATTACTTCGACCCTGAATGGACATATAGGTAATAAAATGAAAGGTTAATATTTTGTGCCTTTCTAGTACCCCACAGCAGTTAATAAATTATCACGGTTATTGTAGCCGTTCTTACATTTAACAATTATGCAAAATTAAAAAATATTACATATTTTTATTGAAATGTTTTAGTTATCTAGAGGGCTTTAGTTCTACATTACATATTATATAAAATCATTCATAACCTTTTCAACTATTAAAGGGGTTGTCTGGGTTCAGAGCTGAACCCGGACATATCCCCGCTTCACCCTGGCAGCCCCTCTGAGCGGAGTCTCTGATGCTTGCCCTGCACTGTGTCGTGCAGGGCAAGAGCTGTTTTGTTTATATTTTATTTATAATTTATATTTATATATTTATTTTATTTTCGCAGTGACGTCACCGGTATTGATGGGTGGGTTTTAGTGCTGCCCTAGGGTGTTTTACAGGCTAGCGCAGCACTAAAGCCTTCCCATTAGTGCCGGTGACATCACCAGGCTCACTGCTAGGGGGAAGCCTCTGTCTAGCATTCCCATTCAGAGACCGGGTATGTAACCCGATCTGCCGAAAAAAAACCTTTGCCCTGCAGGGCAAGGGAGAACATCGTAGCATGAAATGTAAATGTGAGAAAAGAACTGGATCGCACATCCATACACTATGCTTTGATCTCATCCCTGCTTACTGAGCAGAAGACAGCGCTACTTGGTGCATGTGTACCGCCTTACTGAGGCAGCGTACATTTTGATCAAAAAATCATAAGCCCACTCACCACGCCAAGGTTGCTTCTTTGAGTGGGACCTACTCTAAATTTGGTCATGCAGCAGTGGTGCTGTGTGGCCGCTGGGTCCCGCCGCCTGCTGGATTGTTGCCGCAGTGTCAGTGGTCGCCATGCAACACCGCACCACATTTAGAGTAGGTCCCACTCAAAGAGAAAACCTTGGCGTGGTGAGTGGGCTTATGCCTTTTGATCAAAATGTATGCTAATGACTCAGTAAGGCAGTACACATGTGCCAAGTAGCGCTGTCTTCTGCTCAGTAAGCAGGGATGAGATCAAAGCATAGTGTATGGATGTACCATCCAGTTCTTTTCTCACATTTACATCGCAGCATGAAATTCTCCGCTACTCCACTCAGAGGGGCTTCCTGGGTGAAGAAGGGGTTATGTCCGGGTTCAACTCTGGACCCGGATAACCCCTTTAATTATCCAAAAATAGACACTTTAAAGGTCTTGTCTGCTTTATACTGCTGCCAAGACACTCAGTGATTAGTGGTAACCTGACATCAAGTGTTCAGTTCCCCTTCTGCCCCCACCACAGGGGAAGTACAGTATTGCACAGATCAAATTAAAATTAATGGGATATTGTTTTATTGTGATCTCTGTAGCTACTCCCTATCCTGGCTGATTTAAGAGGGTCGTGGTTAAAGGGAATCTCAAGTGCTATTGAAGGGGTTGTGCCACAAAAATATTCTACATTTTTCCAACCTGCACCTTGATCTGAATACTTTTGTAATTGCATGTAATCAAAGGATAATTATAGCCCCTGAACTGTTCAGTGAAATGTATCTGTATAGCGCCACCTGCTCCTTGTTCTTTTCCTTATTTCTTGTCCACCTCACTGAGCTGGTCGCACATGCTCAGTTTAAATCTTCAACCATCATCAGCCATATCTTCTGTTAGAAGCTTTGGCAGTTACAGGGAGAGAGATACAGCAGAAAGGACATGTCTCCTGAGCTGCCAGCCTAAAATAAATTTAACAGAAAAATTGGAGCAATGAATGATGAGATCTTGGGATCCATGTGAGCTGCAGGACTGGTTCCAGCAGATTGTCATGTACTATGTGTCTTATTTTCATTTTTTACATCAATCATAGCATAACCCCTTTAAGTACAGTACTACATATATAGTACTGCTGCCAATGATTCCAGGTCTGATATTTGTATCTCCACACTCACCCCTGTTCCTCTGATGTGTGACCATGTAATGCATTGGTGGGACTTCTCCTGCAGTGTATTATGTGTATGTACTCAGGACACCTCTTAATTAATTCCAGGGATTTGTGGGGACAGAGTGGGCAATGTGGTGATTATCAGCATACAAATTACTGATTTGGAGTCATAGGCAACAGTACTATTCATGTATTACTGTACTTAATAGGGCTTGTTGGAGGCGACAGATTCCCTTTAATAGTTCACACAGTTTCTATAACCTTTACTTAATATTTCACAACTTGCACCGCCATGTCTAGACTCTGATTACTCCATTTTTGTAGACACAATTAGCTTGATGGAAAAAAAAAGGTTGCAGCATTGTGACTCCAAGTCATACTGTCTTATAACAAAAGAATGTCTTTTGGAATGGATAAAAAATAATATTTCATTAATTTTCCAATCTCCATATTATCTTATCATATGTAATTGTAAGACCAATGAAGTGGTGAAACAAATTATTCTGTATTCCTCAAGCATGTAACTACATTTCGTGTTTACGCATTTTTTATCATAGCCATGGAACGCGATGTGCGGGAGAAGTCTCTGCTGCTGCAAACAACAATATTTGCGGGGTGGGAGTTGCCTATAATTCTAAAGTTGCCGGTATAGTATATATTTTTTTATTTCTTTTTACATTTTTTATTTTAGAATTTTCCCACTAAATTGTTATACAATCGTACTTATTTAGTTTATTTTAGTTTATACCGCCACCTACTGTACATAAAAGGTATACAGTATATAAAGTGTATTACTTGCACGGTTTATTTTAGTAGTGCCATCAAGTGATAAATTCAAAGAGCAAATGCATCTTCAGTACAGCATTTTATGCTATATTTTTCTGGTTTGTTTGATGTTCCAGGCGCTAAGGGCTCATTTACACGACAGTGAAAAATGGCTGCATAACAGCGCCATTGCAGTCTCTGGTGCTATTCACATGGGCGATTTTATAATGACCAGTAAATAATGGAATTCAAAACATATTCAGACATGTTCTATTTTTGGCCGTTTTGACGGCCAGACGAAAACCATTGAAATAAACAGGCCCATTTTTAACGGCCATTTAGGCAGAACTCCACTCATCTAACGGCCGTTAAAAACGGATGATAAGCGAATGATAGATGACCAGGAAATGGATGCACACACAGATGCAAAATGGGCATGAGTTTATAATTTGTTTTACTGTTGTGTGTGAATGTAGCCTAAGGTTTATATAAAGAGGTGGTTAGTGTAGTCATGGGCTGTGTCCATGTACTATAGGGAAAGATGGGATATAGTGAGTAGAGCCTTCTCCATTCATTGAGATTCAGCCACAGGGATGTCCTTTATGGTCTTTCCTCAAAGATTATCAAGTCATTGCATGTCGTCAGACTGTATACGTAAATCCTGAAATGCTTGATGTATATGCAAGGAGCCATGGCAAAATAAGGCTTCTTTGACCTAGGCAAATTTCCTTACACTAACAAGTGCTGATTGGTGTTAAAGCAAGGGCGTAGCTATAGGGAGTGCAGAGGTAGCAGTGGCCCAAGGACCCTTATACTGCATAAGAAGACACCGGTATTTCAGAAAATGCATGCTGGTCAAGTTACACTTCTGGCTGGAGGGAAGTGGTTAGGTCAAGAATTTGGCTTGGGGGGGTGGTGTTTCAATTTTTGCCTCAGGCAGCAGGAAGGTTATGTGCTTCCCTGCCCCTGGCCATAAAGCAGTAAGGGAAGGGGGGCCCAAGTCTTGCACCAGGGCCCATGAGCCTTTAGCTACACCCCTGCGTTAAAACAAGTTATTTAACCTTTGTTTGGCTTCATTTACATAGAGTAATCATTGTGACTATATGTGACTGACCGATCATTGTGGGTAGCACATCCCCATTTACACAGGATAATGTCCTACTGACAAATGATTATTTTATGACCTCCTTAAAGATAAAATCAGCTAACAAATGAGCATTTACTCAGTTGTCGGCTGATTGTCAGACTTGTTGATAAGGGGACATGATTGGGAACTAATGTTTGTATGAAAGTCCATTCAACCGATCGTTACAGAGCCTTAATGCTGTGATGTATGACAGTCTTAGAATTATGAGCTCTCCTACAATTTAAAAGTGTTCCGTGTATTTTTATTTTTTTAATGGGCCAAAAGGGTTGAAAAAAAATCATGCTCCCCCTAACCCATTTTCCATCACCGCCATGCTGATGCCGGTCCTGTCTTTCCTGCTCTTTGATTCCTAGCTCAATGCTCCTGATGTGCCAGGAAAGGCCCACACAGCTAATCACTGGTCTTAGCAATGACCTACCTCAGACAGTAATCGGCTGAGTGGGCCTTTCCAGCATGTCAAGTGTGATGTGGAGTACAGTGGAGATCAGACCAGTAACTGAACGGCAGCTGCAGGGAATAATTGAGGATAAGTATGGTTTATTTTTTTTTTCTTAATAAGTATGATCTATTTTTTTTGTGGCCCATTTTAAAAAAAAATATTTTTGTGGAAAACCCTTTTAAGATGACTCTTGCAGTAAGAAATAAGGCAACAGGTACAGGAGCTATAATTTCAGCAATGCGGTAATTTATCATGAGGGTAATATTTAAAGTCAGTTTTGCTGAGCCTGTGTTGGCGTACTTTATGCCACATTTATCAAATGTCTCATGTTATTAGATAAATTTATCTTATTCTTAAACCTAACACTTTTTTCTAGAAAAGCTACTCTAGTTTTCCTGCTCTTGAGTGAGATTGCAACTTTTTTTATGATTTAATGAAAAAAAACTCTCAGTGATAAATCTGGAAAACTTGCACCGCCATGAAATTTATTACAATAGCTAACCATGCCCACTCTCCCATCTATATCTCAAAACGGGAATGAGTGCTGTAAAAATGCAAAAAGGTGCAACATTTTTGAGCATGTAAGTCCAAAAAGTCGCTAAAGCCCAATTTGCTAATTTTTGAAGCCAGAATTCAGGAATGAAGGCATGATAAATCAGGGCCAATTGCTGTAAATAATCTACAATATATACATATAATACAATTACTACATTTTGCCAAATAACAGGAATTCGTATGTTGGACCAACCCTTTATGACTGATATAATCGAAGCTTCCTCCATCAGTCACATGCCGCAGGTCATAGACATTTACAGTGCCAGCTGGGGGCCCACTGATGATGGCAAGACAGTGGATGGACCGAGAGAATTGACTTTACAGGCCATGGCGGACGGGGTGAACAAGGTAAATGCAACTGGATATTCAGGATATTATTTTATCTCCACATCCATCTTGACACAGACACTCGGAAGATACACATGCTGTGTCTTATGGTCCAGTAGAGATAAGGTTTGTGATTCCCATCATGTTTGATGCTTATCATTTGTGGGAATTTGCCTACAGTATGATGCCTAAGAGAAGTCTCACTGTCTTTTGTGAAGAGATAGTCATGACAGATCTGGGTCAGGGTCTTTCTTGTGATCTCCTTATTCCCAAATGTGAATATTGTGTTGCTATCTTAGTATCTTGGTACACATAAATAAGCTTTATCTAAGTCATGGGAAACCTAGCTTAGCCTAATTCCACTTCAAACAGTAAATGTTACAGTTACCTCAAAACATTATTTCAAAGTGACACCACACAAAATTTATTGTCACAGTAAAATGGTTGTGCCAAGACTACAGGGATCTATTCATGTTTACTCTGTAAAATGTAGGGTGACTTTACAGCATTGTCTTTGTGCTTTGATGATACATCGGCACCAATTATTTTAACTTTTGGCATCTCGGTGGCATATGATATGTCCCTGAGGAGTCCTGTCAGGATTTACTTTGCTGTTTACTCACAAATCCTATATCAAATCATTTCAACTTATATATCTTTGTCTATCCCTCAATTATATTCTGTTCTCAGATAGGGAAGCAAACATCACCCAGTGGGTTTACTTTAAGATGCTTTTCACCTAGAAGGTCTCAAATTGAGACTTGTCAAGAACAATTGATCGGACTGTTTGAAGCTTCCACCAAATGTATGCCATGATGCATTGAACTGTATGTCTAGACAGTTGCATAAATCTACAATAGTACACCATGGTTTACAATTTCCTTACTGCATTCAGTACTGAAAAACTGTGTTGACTGTGATTTTCAGTGAAAGATTGCAGTATTCTAATATACGGCCTAAGGTATACATCTCACATCTCCAGCAGCTAAATCCGTTCTGGCAGAGGAACAGACTGCTGTAGATCCTGTATCCGGCATAGCCAGACACCGCTGCACACAGTTGGCACTACTAGATCCCCATTGACTATAGCAGGATCCGACAGTGATCCAGTGGGTCTCTGGCATAAATGCTGGTTTTCTGAAGGACAAATACTGCTGCATGCAACGGTTTTGTCTGGCAGAAAGTTGGCATTCATGTTAGAAACCCATAGGATCACAGTTGGATCCCATTATAGACAATGGGGATCTGCTGATGTGCTGCGGTGTCTGGCTATTTACCTGCCAGAGATGTGATGAATGTAGCCTAAAATATGCAACAAGAAGGCTCTTGGCGTACATTTGGTCATTAAAGGGGTTATCCCATCTTGTGCTACCGCCAGGCGCAGACGCCGCGGCGCTCATAGAAATGAATGGGAGCGCACCGTGCATGCGCGGCCACCGCTCCCATTCACTTTTATGCTGCCACCAAAAATAGCCGAGCGCTATTTCCATCGGCTCAATAGAAATGAATGGGAGCCGGGCTGCGCATGCATGGCGCGCTCCCATTCGTTTCTATTAGCGCAGCGGGGGGGGGGGGGGGCAGCGCCTGGCAGTTGGTCCTAGCGATATGCCCCCATTGTCCAAGATGGGATAGCCCCTTTAAAGTCTAGGGGCCTGATGGTTTCTACATTAGGAGATACATCTGCTCATGTGGAACCTAATTGTGAAAACAAAGGGTCAAAACTGTTCTCTCAAATGCAGAATGGCCCCAGTAAAATACACATAGGGGGCAGGATTCAATGCTGATGTTGGATTTGACTTTGAATTCTATATGTTTCGAAAACCATGGTCTGGGATTCTGTTAATTTTTGACTACATAGCAGTGAATGCTGTATTGCAGTATCCAATGATTTGGTCAGCTATCATAACATTTGATCATAGATTGTTGTTTCGTCAGGGTCGTGGAAGTAAGGGTAGCATTTACGTGTGGGCATCTGGAGATGGTGGAAGTTACGACGACTGTAACTGTGATGGTTATGCATCAAGCATGTGGACGATCTCCATCAATTCTGCTATAAACGATGGCCGAACTGCATTGTATGATGAAAGCTGCTCTTCAACATTAGCTTCTACATTCAGCAATGGAAGGAAGAGGAATCCTGAAGCTGGCGTGGTAAGTACAAATACTGTAATGCGCAAGCCTGCCCAGAGGCGTCATCAAGTGCCAGGCTCACAATAGAAGCAGCAGATGTTCTTTTGTTAGGACTCATTAGAAATGATAGAAAGCTAAATGATGCTTTCCTTGTCGGTTGATGAGAAAAATATTAATATTTAAACATGCCAGACATCTTTTGCATTACATTGCTTTGGTTACTTAGCTTGGAAATATAAACTCTACATTAAAACTAAACATTCATCATGTCATTTGGCTTTGATTGAACTTGTACTGTACAAGGTAAAATGAAATAATGAAAAAAAAGGGAAAAAGGTCATATATGAGTGCGCAATCCCTCTATTATCCATCTCAAATACTGACTATTGGGACTAACTAATTATGTATTAAATATACAACGAGGTATAATCCTGAAATAAACGTGTAAAGATTACAACCAGGCTCGGACTGGCCCACAGGGGTTCAGGTGAATCTTAAGACAGAATGCAAAACAATATGGCCATTTAGGGGTTACATCACAGGTCCTTCGGCAGGTCCTGTTCAGTGGAGATAGAAGAAGCTGCTGCAGTGCGATCAAGTGAATGAGGTGAGTTGTTTGTGTTTTTTAACCCCTAAATGGCCATATTGTTTTGCATTCTGTCTTAAGAATGCTATTATTTTCCTATATAACCAAGTGAAGTTTGGTTCTCCATTGACTTCAATAGGGTTCAGGGTAAAGTTCAGGTCCCAAACTTGAACTTTAACCTGAAGTTCAGCCGAACCCGTCAAACCTGAACTTCCACGGGTTCGCTCATCCCTAGTGATCATAGGAAAAGTGCCATGTATGTAAAGCAGTGTGTATGTGTGTATATGTGCTGTTATGGCTGAAACAGATCCCATCCCATATATATATATATATATATATATATATATATATATATATATATAAAATGAATGTTTTTTAGTCCTTTATTACATATGTATGATAACTTTACTTTTGAGATTTTTTTCTTGGAATAATTTTCTTTTATAATTGGATTCTATAAATAAAGGTGGTAATTAAACATGTTCTGTGGCGCAGGTCGGTGTGTAGATTGGATTCATACCTTCTCTGAGATGCAGAAAGATTTGATTGATTTAATCAAAATCTAAAATCTATTATAAAAAGGGTTTTGCTTGATAAATATTTCATTGCATATCCCAGATGAGTTATGCGTCATATGACTTTCATTATATTCCCTGACCTATAAATTTTTAATTTGTGTTTTCAGGCGACAACCGATTTATATGGCAACTGTACACTACGTCATTCGGGAACATCTGCAGCGGCACCAGAAGCAGCTGGGGTGTTTGCCTTAGCCCTGGAGGCAAAGTATGTTTATTCTGTCTTATGGAAGATATGACAGTACATATGCTCCAACACGTGCAAGTGCTACAGACGACCCTTAAAGAAGAAATTTATGAACAAATTAACGACTAGGTGTTATAGTTCCCGTTGTCCATATGGTGTGCTCTGCACAGTGAGTCACTGTCCATTTAATGCTGACAGTGTAAGGAGCGCTAACTGGTCCTCTTTAATCTGACTTTACTACTCTAGAAAGCACCTGCAATATATAACCCTTCACTAAACATACTTAAAAATTATCTATAGACAGCAGAGTAAGACTACTATCACATCTGCGCTTTCCCTTTCCGCTATTAAGATCCATCAATACCGGTCTCAATAACAGAGGAAAATGCTTCAGTTTTGTCCCCATTCATTGTCACTGGCGACAAAACGTAACTGAACATAACAGAGTGCTCCAGAATGCTTTCAGTTCTGTTTGTTGTATTCCCATACCAGAGCGCAAACCACAGAAAGCTGTGGTTTTCTTTGCTTCATGGGATGCGGAGCAAAATGGATCCGACTTGACCCACAATGCAAGTCAGTGGTTTCTCACACAAAAGAAAAAGGATCTGTCCCCTATTGACTTAAAATGGTTTTAGAGATGGATCCGTCGTGGCTATTTTAAAGATAATACAACGGATCTGTTCATAACAGATGTAGATGGTTGTATTATTATGATGGAAGCGTTTTTAATGATCCATAACTGATCCAGCAAAAATGCAGATGTGAAAGTAAACTAGTTTGGTACATTTATATCACCCAGTTGCAGCAGCTCGTGAGCCACTCTGCGACTCTATTCATTTCTATGGCTGCCCTGCAACACAGCATTCCTTGAGATGACCATGTAGAACCAGCTTAACTGTAGTCACACTTGCCTTTTTGGGGTTCAGTAGACTCAGGCTTTTACTTATAAGACGCAAATATATCATGCATTCTTGAATCCAGTTAATTAGCTAATTGTGTTTCAATATGGTCATGTTATTTGTCTTATTATAGCCCAGGTCTCACTTGGAGAGATTTACAACACCTGACAGTACTGACATCCAAAAGGAATCAGCTACATGATGAAGTTCATAAGTGGCGGAGGAATGGTGTTGGCTTGGAGTTTAACCACTTGTTCGGTTATGGCGTTCTTGATGCTGGGTCCATGGTTAAAATGGCCCAAGAATGGAAAACTGTGCCTGAGAGATTTCATTGTATTGGAGGATCGATACAGGAGCCAAGGTAGGTGTATTACTTATCCAATGGTGCTCTACTGTTGGGAAAGCAACTAGATTTAAATGCAACCAAGGACATCATCTGCATAGAGTTTGAAGGTTTTCCGCGTGTTTGAGTGGGTTTCTTCCAGGTTCTCCGGGAACTTTGATAGTAAGCCCCATTGGGGACAGTGTGATGCTGATGTCTGTAAAACGCTGTGGAATATGTCAGCGCTATATAAGTGTGTAAAATAAATAAAATTTTATATCATTGGAACAGATATATTCAAATACATTCATTTTGCACCAGAGTATTGGGCCTTCGCCATTTATACTTTGTGCCAAATGTATTATTTGGATTATTAAATGTGTCTAAATCTGTGATGCTTGAGAAAGTATTGAAGGGAAGATGTGACACAATGAACCATAAAAATCCTTATTTGTGGGACAAAGATCCATAGGGCTTTATCTATCAGAATTATGTATATCACTAGAGATGAGAGAAGTTCTTAAAATTTCAATTTGGCTTCTTCACCAAATTTTACAAAAGATGTGCTTTGTGATAAATGACTTTGTCACAAACCGTATTTCTTTGTAAGTAGCAAGTGCAATGACAGGGAACGGCGACGGCAAATGACAGGGTTCATTGCTGATCGTAGCATCTGAGATGAATATCAGGGGTTGATCAGTTACACGTGGTGCATGATGATAATGGCTTACGGAACAGCGCAAAAGATTTTGCCCGGGATCTTCAAACAAGATGGCCACGGTGGCCTCTTCACGCTCGAATGGATGAGGTGTATATGATTTTTTAAAATTTTTACCGCCATTTCAAGGAAATTTGATTAACATGAAACACGAGGAAATTCGGCTTTGCGGCGAGTCAAATTTTCCCTGAAATTTGGATCGAGGTCCACTTTAGATACAGTTCACGCAACACTATATATCACCTTGGAGCTGGTATAGCTCTTGTCCAAAACATTTGAACATTTGTCCAAAACTGACTTAAAGTCAGGTTGGCATGGTTCCAGAAGATAAGAATTGGTATGTCACATTTACAGTAGAGAAACACCCACCTCTTCAATGGAGTCTCAGGGTACGACCACACATACTGTATGGCTTTTACTAAGTGGTCGAGGACCACTCAGCAGTATGACTCTAATTAAACTAATCAGACTGTATTGTCTAGTCTGTCGGCATTGTTAATGGCAGTGCAACACCTTCAATACTGTGTAGTCATTAACAATAAACACCAACTAAACAGTGCAGTCTCATTAGTTTAATTAGAGCCCTATGACCACGCGGTGCTCAAATGCAGCGAGGCAAGCACCATACGAACGTACAGTGTGGTCGTACCTTCAGAATGGGACACAATGATCCCCAACATCTAGGAAATCCCAATCAATTTGTTTACGTCTTTTTGACTTTTCATATAAGCTAATTAAGTGCAAACCCCAAAAATTGCACAGGTGTTACTACAGAGATTTCAGAGCTTGATGGCTCAAGTCTTAACCTGCAGACTAGTAAACCATCTGCAGCCATAGAGGAGAGCAACTGTGTAAGAAAGCATGCTAATTGCAGAGTGACGTGATCACATTAAATATAAATTTCTGACTATATAAATGAAAATTCTAATATCATCCTATGCAATGAGATCTCACTGGTTGTCAGCAGGTGGGAAAATGTATAACCTTTCTCTAAAAGGTTAATTAAAATAAGAATTGTACTCTCAAGAACATAATTTACAATGTAAAAGATGGTGGGGGAGATTTATCAAAACTGGTGTAAAGACTTACCAATCAGATTTCACCTTTCATTCTTCAGAGCTACTTTTTAATAATGAAAAGTGGAATCTGGTTGCTGTTGGCAACTAAGCCATTTTCCTTTCTTACTAGTTTTGATAAATCTGCTCTAGTACGTATGTTAACAGTTAGTGTTGAGCGAATCGAACTGTTCAAAGTGGACTTCGATACGAATTTCAGGGAAATTCAATTTGCTGTGAAGCCAAATTTCCTTGTGCTTCGTGGTAATGAATCGGGGTAAAAAAAAATATTATACTCATCTCATCCATTTGAGCATGAAAGGCCAGTCTCCATCATCTTGATTAAAGATCCTGCGCAAAATCTCATGCACAGTGACATATGACGTCATCACACCGGGCAATGTGATGATGTCATCATGTGCCAAGCAAGATTTTGCTCTGGATCTTCGATCAAGAAGGCGGTGGCAAGCTGTGCATGATCAAATTTATGAGGTAAGTATGATTTTATTTTTTGTTAATATAGACCTTAATATTAATGCTGCGATCAGCGATGAACATGGCATCTGAGGGGTACAATGCCTGGGAGCAGCACAACTATCGTTCCCTGTCATTGCACCCAATATTTACAAAGAAATGTGCTTTGTGACAAAGTAATTCGTCACAAAGCAAATTTTTTTGTACAATTCGGCGAAGCAACCAAATCGAATTTTCAACCTCGCTCATCACTGTTAGCAGTATAAAATCCATACTGATCATATCACCATGTTGTTGCTCTATACTAGACAACAGCATTTTGCGTAAAAAAAAAAGTAGCTGAAGTTTTGTGGAATGGTCATGGCCTCCATGCTTTGACACATTTATTCTAATTTATGGCACAAAATTGGAATAAATTATAACTGAAATCCAATGACATCAAATTAGCAGCTTAAAAAGAAATGGATTGAATATATTGTTTACATCGGGGCCTGCGATTGTTCATGTCCATCCATGTATTGAGGGTGATAACTATGGTTGTTTAGAGAGCCACATCCGTGCTTAAAACTATAGACATGGCCAGGGCGATTTACATAGTTATAGTCCCTGAGAGCCACTTTAAGACTACAGTCCCCTGACAGATAGGGTTGACCTTACTCAGCATCTCCTAGCTGTCCACTTCATCTGGTTATATGTGGATATAGAGCATTATAAAATTCTAATTTGGAGGGGTGAAGGGGGGCTCTAATGGATTGCTATAGCTGCCTGCCCCTGTGCAAAAAGGACAAATTGTAATAGTACATTACCCAGTAATACCAAATAATTTGCTTAAATTCTTTTAGTGAAATTTTATCTCATAAACCTGTATTATTTACTCCGAGGACTTAAAATCCTGGCTACAGGGAATTACATTGCAGCTTCCATTAACATTTGATTCAGTCATACTATGGATAATTGTTTTTTCCCTCCTCATAGACTTGCAGAGCAGATTCTATATATAGTCTCCTCAATTCGGCCTCCTCTGTTGTGCACCTTGGCAACCCTGTCAATTAGTGAGGAGAAGCTGGGTAGCCTTTAGTGTCTGCAACCAGTGTTGTCAGCTGCTCCATTAATATTTCAAATGCTTTATTTCATCATTGCCAGGATTATAAACAGGAAAATGTATTGTGGAACAGAAGATTATACTCCGACTCATACAATATGTAACGTGTAATTATGTGTCAAATGCTCAGTCGTCTAGAATACAGAAAAATAATAAAACAGGAGAAATGGCTGTATGCAATGTAAAAGCTGCATGATAAAATGATGCAGAACGGACACCTCTAAGGTTGGGTTCGCATCACCGCTTTGTTTTCCGTTCTTCTGAGCCGTCAGGAGAACAGGAAAAAAAATGCCCCGTATTGTGAACATCCGTTGTGTTCATTTCTCATCTGTTTTTGTCAGTTTCGGCAGAGATCCGTTATTTTACATGGGAGAAAAAGTATTGCGTGTTGGACTTTTTCTCTCATCTAATATGACGGATCTCTGAGGGAACTGGCAAAACGGATGCAAAATGAGCACAACGAATGCTCAAAATAACAGACAGAAAAAAATGGAAAAAAGTGTTATGAACCAGACCTAACAAGCTCAAAATGATGTATAAGGAGTATTTTCATCTAAAAATAAAACATTTTGAACTTTTGACTTTCAGGCTCCATACAGTGCCTTGTGAAAGTATTGGGTCCCCTGGAACTTTTCAACCTTTTGCCACATTTCAGGCTTCAAACAAAAAGATATAACATTTTAAATTTTTGGTGAAGAATCAAACAAGTGGGTCACAATTGTGAAGTGGAACGAAATTTATTGGATCATTTAAACTTTTTTTGTAATAATAAAACTGAAAAGTTGGGCGTGCAAAATTATTCGGCCCCCTTGCATTAATACTTTGTTGCGCCACCTTTTGCTGCGATTACAGCTGCAAGTCGCTTGGGGTATTTCTCAGTTTTGAACATCTAGAGACTGAAATTCTTGCCGATTCTTCCTTGCACATCAGCTCGAGCTCTTTGAGGTTGTATGGAGAGCGTTTGTGAACCGCTGTTTTCAGCTCTTTCCACATATTCTCAATTGGATTCAGGTCTGGACTTTGACTTGGCCATTCTAAGACCTGGATACGTTTATTTTTGAACCATTGCATTGTAGATTTTGCTTTATATTTGGGATCATTGTCTTGTTGGAAGATAAATCTCCGTCCTAGTCTCAGGTCTTTTGCAGACTCCAACAGGTTTTCATCCAGAATAGTCCTGTATTTGGCTCCATCCATCTTTCCATCAATTTTAACCATCTTCCCTGTCCCTGCTGATGAGAAGCAGGCCTAAACCATGATGCTGCCACCACCATGTTTGACAGTGGGGATGGTGTGTTCAGGGTGATGAGCTGTGTTGCTTTTACGCCAAACATATCGTTTTGCATTGTTTCCAAAAAGTTGCATTTTGGTTTCATCTGACCAGAGCACCTTCTTCCACATGTTTGGTGTGTCTCCCAGGTGGCTTGTGGCAAACTGTAAACGAGACTTTTTATGGATATCTTTGAGAAATGGCTTTCTTCTTGCCACTCTTCCATAAAGGCAAGATTTGTGAAGTGTTGGACTGTTGGATCTCTGCAGTTCATCCAGAGTGATCATGGGCCTCTTGGCTGCATCTCTGATCAGTCTTCTCCTTGTTTGAGATGAAAGTTTAGAGGGACGGCCGGGTCTTGGTAGATTTGCAGTGGTCTGATACTCCTTCCATTTCAATATGATCGCTTGCACAGCGCTCCTTGGGATGTTTAAAGCTTGGGAAATCTGTTGGGATCCAAATCCGGCTTTACACTTCTCCACAACAGAATCATGGACCTGCCTGGTGTGTTCCTTGGTCTTCATGATGCTCTCTGTGCTTTAAACAGAACCCTGAGACTATCACAGAGCATGTGCATTTATACGGAGACTTGATTACACACAGGTGGATTCTATTTATCTTCATCAGTTATTTAGGACAACATTGGATCATTCACAGATCCTCAATGAACTTCTGGAGTGAGTTTTCTGAACTGAAAGTAAATGGGCCGAATAATTTTGCACGCCCAACTTTTCAGTTTTATTATTACAAAAAAAGTTTAAATGATCCAATAAATTTTGTTCCACTTCACAATTGTGACCCACTTGATGTTGATTCTTCACCAAAAATTTAAAATGTTATATCTTTTTGTTTGAAGCCTGAAATGTGGCAAAAGGTTGAAAAGTTCCAGGGGGCCAAATACTTTCGCAAGGCACTGTATCTCACCATCCACTACAGCTTCGAGGGTGAGACTACCATCATTTTATAGGCAATCATCTTGGCTATCTCATACATAAATTGGACTTGCAACTATTTAGCATATGATTAGTTATGCAGATTCTTGTCATGTAAGGCTACTTTCACACTAGCGTTTTAAAATTCCGGTATTGAGTTCCGTCATAGGGGCTCAATACCGGAATAAAACGCTTCAGTTTTGTCCCCATTCATTGTCAATGGGGACAAAACTGAACTGAAGACAACGGAATGCTCCTGAAAGCATTCCGTTCCGTCTTCAGACCGGAGAACAAACCGCAGCATGCTGCGGTTTGCTCTCCGGTCCAGGCATCCGCACCAAGACGGATCCGGAATGACCCCCAATGCAAGTCAATGGGGGTGGATCCGTCTGGTGTGACCATAATGGTAACCGGATCCGCCCTCCATTGACTTTCAATGGAGTCCATTACGGATCCGGGTACACATAGACACATACAGACATAAACATACACACACATAAAGACATACAAACACACATACATACTTACATGCTCCCCGGCAGGTCTTCGGAGCGTCAGGACGGCTCACACAGGTCACGATTCCCCACAGCGCCCTCAGCTGACTGTGGTTTATTATTTATTCATTTCAATGGGCTGGATGATGCTGTTTCTCTTTTTTGGGGAAATCTTCTTCATGGCTGCTCCTGGATTCAAACCAGTAGTCCTTACACTTGGGAATCCACCTGATAACACACTGAGCTATTAGGGAATGTGAGAACAGGTCATAATTTGTAGTAAACAAGAAGAAAAAAATTGTTCCACCACCAGTTGCAAAACAGTAACAATGTATTTAGATGACAAGAATCTACATAACTAATTATAGTTGCTAAGTTCAATTTATGTATGGGATAGCCAAAATAATCGTCTATAAAATGATGGAAGTCTCATGTTGAAGCTGTAGTGGATGGTGAGATATGGAGCCTGAAAGTCAAAAGTTCAAAACATTACCCTTTTGATCATCAGTGTAAGTTATTTTATAATGTTTCACTGCATGATAGAAGAGGCCAATGTCAAGGAAAGCAAGGAAATTTGGGTGACAACTACTGCTGCAATTTAGTAATGAATGTGTCACTGAATAACTTTCCTTGGGTAGAAAGCTGGCCCTTCTCCTTGCATAATAAATACTTAACATACAGCAGTGCATACCTAAAGTCTTAGGGGAGATTTATGAAGACTTGTATTTTCTACACCAGCCTGTATCTCCTGCTGTTACCTTGTCCATGTCCTTGTGCAGCAGCAGCAGCCAGTTGACAACAGGGGGAACCAGGAGTGTGGGCAGGCCCTCAGAGCCCTGGACTAATGAGGGTAAGGTCAGGGTGCATGGTCAGCAGCTCTGCCCAGCATACAAGTGGGCCAGTGTCGCTGTCTCTTCTCAGTATAAAGGCTGGCATTTGCAGAATAATGATGCTGGTGAATTTCTGTTCCTCTGGCTCCCCCTGCTGTTCCCTTGTATTATTGTGCTTTACTTTGGCTGTGGACCTCTGGATCTGGTATTGTGATTACATTTTTTGATATCTATAACGATTTGTTCTTGTATTGCTCTCATGGTTTTTGACCTCTGACGTGTCTGGCTTTCTCATTTGCTTTTGGCATCCTTGGCACTTCGTTAACTGACTTGTTTTTGACCCTGGTACTGTACTCGTATTGTCTCTGTTTGTTTGTTCCCTGTTTGTGAGTCGCTCCCTCACTTACTTAGTATAAGGACCGTCGACCAGTTGTGGGGTCACCCCGTAGGGTGACTATGTAAGTAGGCACTGGTCTGGGAATTTTTAGGGCTACAACATCCCTGTGTGTGCGTGTTACTGTGTTTTCATACTCTGACACCGACATAGACTGCATTGCCATACCAAAAATAGCCCATGTGTTGCAGTTGCAAACTATATAAGTCTTTGCACGTATGTTTTAGGTACAGGAATTTGATGTGACTTATACACCTGAGGTTATCAACTAGGGTATTGAGGAAATCAAAGTGCCCTGACTGCCAATGTATTTTAAAAAGGCCCCCATAAACACCATTGTATTGTCAGCCAAACTTGCCAAGAAAGATGGGTTCAGCCATCGGTCTAATGTGTATGTGGAGCTCCTGACTCTTCCCTGACAGTTGATGTTGGGGAAAGAAGGATAAATGACTAAATTTATTCTTTTGGGAGATAAGCCAACCACTGAGAGCACATACACGCTTGTTCAAAATGAAATAAACTTAATTGTGTATGGGGTAATTGGGAGGGATAGCTGTCGGCCAATCTTTCATTGTTTGATCAGTTCAAGATTAGGAAGGCAGGTATCTTCAAATTGTTTTCCTGTCTCTTCTTCCTTATGGTTTTACAGTCCATAACCCAATACAAGACCTAAACATGCTTATGGGTCCAACATAGCATACTTCTAAATTTTATAATATATCTTTATAGCTCAGTGGAACTTTGTTTTTCCCTTAGGGAGCCCCAAATACCCCATTTCCTTTCACATAAGTAAAGAATAAATAATACAATCTGTCTGCTGGCAGCAACCACTAGGGGAGCTAAGAAGCTTGCTGCATACTGATTTATTAATTAGTTCAATGTCTAATTTGTATGCAGTACGTGTACAAGTTCCTGTAGTGCTGTCTGCAGGCAACTAGAAATTTAGCTCTGTCTATGCTGGGTTCTTGGAACTTTGTATCAGAAAAATGAAGGTTTGACGACTATAAAAAATATATTAAGAAATGAATGTGAGCAAAATGTTGAATTTATTAAATTAAGCATAAGATGGTATTCAAGGACAAACACTATTTTTAAGAAAATGGCCAAAATGAACAGAAGGCGGAAGTACGTAGATTAAAATCTTTTTTTCATTCTGCAAACGTTTATCCAAGCTTTATATATCTCACCTAATATTTTAAAAATATATATTTGTAGGCTACTGTAATAAATTATCTAATGTTGTCTTTTATTCTTTTTTTTTTTAAACAGGAAAATTCCTCCAGATGGAAAATTGGTTCTTACCCTTACAACAGATGCATGTGAAGGCAAAGAAAACTTTGTACGATACCTTGAACATGTCCAGGCTGTAATAACTGTAAACTCCACCAGGCGTGGTGACCTGAACATCAACATGACATCACCAATGGGAACCAAGTCCATCTTGCTCAGCCGTCGTCCTAGGGATGATGATTCCAAAGTGGGGTTTGATAAATGGCCCTTCATGACCACACACACATGGGGAGAGGACCCAAGAGGTACTTGGGTTCTTGAGATTGGGTTTGTTGGGAGCATGCCACAGAAAGGTGTTCTTAAAGAATGGACCCTGATGCTGCATGGAACTCAAAGTGCTCCCTACATAGACCAAATAGTTAGAGATTATCAGTCAAAATTAGCTATGTCAAAGAAAGAAGAGCTGGAAGAGGAACTGGATGAGGCCGTGGAGAGAAGCTTGAAAAGTCTATTAAACAAAAGCTAAAACTAATGCCGTCCTGCATGTCTGTGTTCTGTTTTCCTTTCCTGATTTTTCTCTTTCTGACTCTTAAATCTCTGTATAGGACACACTGGCTTCACAGTATCATATATTTTAAATATTTATAGCCATTTATTCCTTTATTTGGAATCAAATAATTTAATAATTGTTTCTTGAATAGGAATAGAAAATTACATTAGAAAATATATGTAAAATAAACTGTACCCAAACTATGAGATAATTGTGTAGAAATGTTAAAAAGAGTACCTTAAATATTTTCTGGATAGTAAAAAAAAATATTCAGTAGTTTAACCCTTACCTGCACTATAACATACATTTATGTCCTGGTGCAGTGTAAGGAATATAGAGCAGGCTCACCCGCTTATGCCAATTCCACTCATTTAATCCAGCAGGTGCTACAATCAATAATGATCACAACATCTGTGGAGTTAGGCAGAGGGAAGGGGCTCCCTCTGCTATTCAGGAAAGTTCCCAGGCCTGTCATGGCTAACTGCCTGAAAAGCCATGCATGAGGCATGGCTTCTCAGGCAGAGTATCAGAATAAATAATACTATTCTGGTCCATGGCACAAGAGATTAGAAGATCACATGTTCAAGTCCCCTAAGAGGACTTATAATTACAGTAAAAAAAAATAAAAAAAAAATACAAATTTAAATTAGCAGGTTTTCCCAATTTTGCATCTAAAAATAAACAATAAACAAAATAAACATAATAGGTATAACTGCATTTGAAACTTGAAATATAATACTATTTTTCCTATGTAGTGTACACCATAATGGAAAACAAAAATGCTTATTTTACCATTTTTCATCAAAATGTCACATGTCCCACAGAATGGTACCATTAAAAATGACAGTTTACCCTGCAAAAAAAAACAAGCCCTTATATAGCTCTCTAGGCAGAAATATATAAAAAAAAAGTTATGGCTGTAGAAAATGGAGATGCAAAGAAAATTTTATTTTTTCAAAGTTTTTTTAAGTAGTAAAACATAAAAATAAACTATATAAATTTAGTATTGCTGTACTGCTGCCCCACAGAACAAGGTTGTCATATTATTATTTTTGCCCAGTGAACAGAGTTAAAGCAAAACCCACAAAAACTCTGCAAATGTGCAATTTTTTTCAGCGATCACTGTGGGGTAAATGCTCGTCTTGACCTCCCCATGCACACTCCTGTTCGGTTTCAAAGAAGTGTGTATGTGTTTTTAATTGTAGAGAGGGATCCACCACTGCCCAAAACCTCTAGCAGTGGCTTATCTGCTTTGAGAACAATCTCAATAATCCTTTATTCTGCTGACATAGGCTAAAAGACCATCCAATCTTGCTGAAAACGGTGGGTTTGATTGATTTTGGTTCCATATCTATGGCCTTAAGAGCTATGCTTAGTTGCCCACTATACTGTCCCTTTTGTCTCTCTTTTTCCATCACTTTCAGTGTATAAGACCAGGGCAACAGAGAGACTTGGATGCAATACAAATCTCACGACCAAAAATGACAGTGCTGCGATAAGACTGTACTATATAGCATAATGAAAATAAATGCAGTTGCATTGGACAAATGCAACCTGACGGTCGCAGGAAATCCAGCAGGTTCGGATTTCTTGCGTCTGTTAGGTCGCGATCACAGCAATGAGTCTCAACGCCACCCCATTCACTTTCATTATATTGCTATGTACAGCACAGTGGCATTGCCAATTTATATGTGGGTGGCAGTCAAAGTCACTGTGCAGCCCCAGTCTTAATATAGCCATCGCTGCAGCTTGTAAAATATGTGCGTAACTTAAATCATAATCTTCTCAAAATATTTATTAAATTAAATTCTTTAATATTTTATTAAAAATTCTCCAAGAGGATCTCATTTTACTGTAATGTCCACGACTACTGCCAAATGTGCAATAAAATATCGGATAATGTAAGTACCACTGGTTTTATAAGAGTGTGGCGAGACAAAATTGAGATATTAAAGCACAATATATATTTTTTTCATTTTTTTGTATTGAATCATTATTAAATAACTTCTACTGTTTTCATACAATTAACACCGCATTGACTATTGTCGGAGCAAGTAATAGAAATACACTGGTTTAAGACAATGTTGTGTGGTACACCTAGTGCAGGAGCTGAAGGGACATGACTTGGTGCTCTTTGTGTCATGCTGCGTCCCCTCAGGCCCTGCGCTAAGAATAACGCAAGCCATCGGATTTTCTGGAGTTTTACTTTAATGTAGGGTATTGAAAAATAATTCCTACTGGAAATTATGTCACATATCTTTAACGTAAAACATAATACGCGATGCCATATTCAGGTGCCACTTTCTCAAAGTTAAAAAAAAAGGTATTAAACTACTTTGAAACTTAAACTTAAAGCGATTACAATAAACCAAAGGAAAATTATGTATATGATTATTTGTATAAGAGGGTGACACACAGAAATTCACAAAAACTGCGCAGCGTGCAATACGTGTGCATGTAAATGGACTGAATTTAAAATCATTCAATTTTTTTAAAACCATCACTCTCTGTATAAAACTATTTATCCTTCATTCCACCTCTGTGAAAATTTTTAATTATCATGTACATTCATTTGCATTCTTGTAATCATGCAGTTCTATGTTGGAAAACATTAAATGATATATAGCAGCAATTTTTAAATATGTTTCTTTATATTTGTTAGTTACAACTTTTGGAGGAAAAAAAATGTCTGATCGAATCACAAAATAATTCATTTGTGATACATATTTATCGAGAGAGGATACAATCAAAAGAACATATTTTAAGCTAAAATTCCTAACTTATTTTTATAAATTAGCTGTTAAGATTTAGTGCATTATACTTAATTTTACAGCACTTTAGAGCTCTTTTACACGAGTGTATCTGAGACCCATGCATTTTGTAACTTCTTTTTTCCCCCAACTATGATAGGAAGGGGGAAAGAAGCACCACCACCACCACCCCTCCCCCCTGACTACAAAGCCCTTAAGTGGCATGACTTTGCAATAACTTGTATGGCGTGGTATGGATTATGTTCCAAGTATTCTAACATGTATTTATAAATGTAAAATCAACAATGAAATATTGAGATGAAGTATTCAGGTTTTTCAGTTATATTTTTGTATTACAGATTACAACATATCACATGGTCACTGCAAACACCAAGTAACAAGATCATTTGAAATTATTTAAAATGATTTTCAGATATGACCTAAACTATAATGAATTTTAATTAGGATATATCTGAATGAATGCGAACAAGTGACTTTGGACAAGAAGTCTGTTTTCCATATGATGTTATTCATGCATTGAGAACTTACTTTTCTTCTGTATTATCCTAGTTTTTCATGTTTTACTCTACCACCCATAATGCAGACTTATTTAATGTGATTTTTTTTCTTTCTGAAGAGCATTTTCCTAATCTGTTCCTTTCAGTGGAAAAATTACATTTTGATTCAATTGATATTTGTCTGTGTTTATTGTACGTTATCTTACAAAACTCACATCTTATACACTTAAGCACAAACTTATACACTTAAAGGGGTATTCCCATCACAGACAATAGGGGCGTATCACTAGGACATGCCCCCATTGTCTGATAGGTTTCCCAGGGTCCGGCCACCGCAAAGCACTCTCCCTGTACAAGTGAATGGAAGCGCACCGCACTTGTGTGGCCACGGCTCCCATTTATTTCTATGAGTCCAACAGAAATAGATGAGCCAGCGCTCGGCTATTTCCGGCGACTCCATAGAAATGAATGGATGGTGGCTGCAAATGCACAGTGCTCCCTCCATAACTTTCAGGCCTCTGTGCTCAATGTAATGTAGGTGTGGGTCTGAGACCCACACCTATCAGACAATAGGGGCTTATCCTAACTAAATGCCCTCATTGTCTTTGATGGGAATAACCCTTTAAGCAAAAATGCATCTTTTTAGGAAGTGATAGTGGGCACACTGTGGCAAGAAGACATTGGACAACTCTTCTCAGAAACTTGCACCATTTTGCAAGCAAGTTCAGTCAGTTTTGTCTGTGATTGCATTCAGTTTTTTCCGCGCGGGTGCAATGCATTTTGATGCGTTTTTCACGCGCATGATAAAAAACTGAAGGTTTACAAACAACATATCTTAGCAACCGCCAGCGAAAAACACATTGCCTCTGGGCTTGCTTCAGGATGCAATGCGTTTTGCACTGAAGCCCCATTCACTTTTATGGGGCCAGGGCTGCGTGAAAAACGCAGAATATAGAACATGCTGCATTTTTCACGCAATGCAGAATGGATACGTGAAAAAAACAACTCTCATGTACACAGACCCATTGAAAGGAATGGGTCAGGATTCAGTGGGGGTGCTATGTGTTCCTGACACGCATTGCACTCGCACGGAAAACTCATTCGTGTGAAAGGGGCCTTAGCCATAGTGCATGGTGGACCCAGTGCAAGGATTCTAGAAAAGTTGTAGGCTACATCATAGATCTACGCCATGTGTTATTTAAACCACTCCTTGGTATTTATAGTGACTTGCAGAGATAGTGATATTATTTTGTTTCAGCAGCTATTTTTGTATAATTATGGTAAAACTGTCATATTGCTACTAAGAATTAAAAAATATACATCTCTCCTGCTGGCTCCACTGGGATGCACGGAGTGTCTGTGATAAAAAGGGTCATATTCCAGCATCCAGTTTCCGGATAAATGCAGTCTTTATTTCATCCAGTAAAAACAATCCAAACAGCAAAGTATACAGTACACAACCTATGCGTTTCGGATATGTCATTTGCCCTTACTCAAGGTTACCATATATACAGATGCAAGCTCTGGACATAAGACCTCACTGAGGACCCGTAACTGTTCTTAACATGGCTGTTTAGTAACTATGTGCATTCCCCATGCAATAACAATTCTGGGAGATATTTTCTTATGACTCTATGTTGTGTTATTCCTTTATTATCCCTGCTAAAAGTTATGAATGAATTGTTAACAGCTTGCAAATAGAAGTCCAGAGTGTCCAGGGTGTTTCCAGTTGTGGATGTGTTCTTGCACAGTCTGACACTATCCAGTCATCGCTGCCAGTGTCAAACTATGCATCATCTTGTTTGAGTGGGGTAATTAGGACTCTCACTGTCTCTTCTTGGATGTCTTGTCAGGATTTACTCTCCTTTTTACTCAGAAATGCTATATGAAATCATATAAACTTATATATCTATCTGTATATATATGCCTCAATTATATACTGTTTTTACATAGGGAAGAAAAAATCACATGACAGGTTTGCTTTAAAATACTGCTTTCCACCTAGAAGGTCTTGGATTGAGACTTGTCAAGAACGTTTGTCGGTACCATTTGAAGCTGTCCACCAAATGTATGCCCTAGACAGTTGAAAAAAATCCACACTTGACACCATTAAAAGACTACACCATGGTTTACAAGTTTCTTTCGGCATTCAGTGGTACTGAAAAACTTAGCTGACAGTGCTTTTCAGTAAAAGACTGCAGTATCCCAGTATACTGCCTAAGGCTACATTCACATCTTTAGCAGGTAAATCCAGTAGTCTGTTCTGACAGAGGCTGGTTGAGGTGCTGTACACTGCCTATCTATATGTAGTGCAGTCAGTCTACTGTGTTATGTGCCACTTGTGCAGGGGGTGGAAGACTACCGGCCCACCTTGCTCAGGGGCTCACAGGGGGATTCACATGTACCCCTGTGGTCCAGTTGGAGCCTGTATGAGAGGAATACTCATGAAATTTGAAACTTCTAGCCAGAATAATAAAGGTATTATAGAGGCATAAGAATAGATGCTCCAGAGTTGTTAGAATGAGGAGTGCAAGTAGTTGCCAAGGCAGACATGTCAGGAGAGGTGACAGGTCCTCTTTAAGCTAAACAGACTAATTCAGTTATAGAGCTTGTGGAAAACTTTCCTACTGTAAATGAGTCTCACATTAGGATTTATTTTTGGAATTTGTAGCTAAAACAATTGGAGATCTGTAGCAATCATTTTCTTACAACTCCTTAATGAAAAGCTTGGAATTTGGTAGATCAGAGGAAAATGTGATAAAAAACATAGCTACACGGGGCCACATAAAAACTCTAGATGCTGTGATCTGAAGAATGATTGAATGTACCGACAGATAATTAGGTAGTTTAAAGAACAGAGATTTCAAACAACATAGACTAGTAGAACAATGTCTATCAAATACTGTATACAAGCAATGCAAGCACAGAGTCTTCTCCGTTACTTCTACAAGATACTTGTGATCATAACAAAATGAATATTCTACACCGTATATTGTATCGTGCAGGTCTCCCCTGTGACACTAAAACATCTCTATCCAAAGCATGGACTCCACAAGACTTCAGAAGGTGTCATGTGCTGTCTGGCACCAGAATGTAATCAGCAGATCCTTGGTCAGATTGAGATTTGCGAAATCTGGAGCCAAGTTAACACCTTGCACTCTTCAGATCATATTCTTCACACCATTTCTGAAAAATTTTCACAGTGATCGTCATCTTCCATTGTCATCTTCCATTGCTCCAAGGTCCAGTTCTGATGCCTATCGTAGGTACTTTTGATGATGTACACAGGTCATCATGTGCACTATGATAAACCTATAGCTACACAGGGTTATTATACATGGCAATTTTCTGTGCACTATGGGGGAGACTTATCAAGACCGGCCCTTTCTGCACTTTGATATCATTTGTGCCACCAGAGGACGTGCCTACTTTATGACGAGGTGCATAAATTAAGCACATCTTCCTGTAGCCGTGCACCTAAACAGAATTCTACAACAATCTAGAGCTGCCATACATTTCTGGCTTCAATGAAGATAAATTTGTCGGGGTGGCTGGCCAAGCCCCCTTCCTGCCCTTGACATGTCTCCTTTAGGGAAAGTGGCAAGGGCAGCATAAAATCCCAGAGATGTGAATTTTTTTTAAAAGGTGTAGTTAAAAAGTCGTAAACACATAACTTTTAGGCTCAATGGAGATGATAAATCTCCCTCTATGTGTTGTGACGCCTTTTTGTCATAGCCAACATTACATTTTGAATCAATTTCTGCTACAATAATTTTTCTGTGGAGTGGGACCAGATAGGTTACCATGTGTTACTCACGCACATGTGTGCCCATGACAATGTCGCCATTTCACTAGTTGCCTTTTCTTTGACCACTTTTAGTGGGTACTACCCACTGAATACTGGAAACATCCACAAAACCTACTGTACACTTGCTCATTTTTCCTGCTCCCAACACATTAACTTCAAGAACTGACTGTTCACTTGATGCCTCATGTATCTCACCTCTTGACAGATGCCATTGTCACGAGAAATCAAAGTTACTCCATTGAAATGTTAGTAGTTTTATTGTTATAGCTGATCCAAATATGTGAAATTGGTGAGAAAGTGGAGTGCTGATATGTGACTTCTACAACCAGAAATCCAAAAAATAGGTAAAATTGTTAACGTAATTTGATAACTATACAGAAAAGGATGGTTTAAGTCAGAGCTTCTCAAAAAATTTCTATTAGAGCTTCACAAGCTAGAACATATTTAAGTTCAGGCCTCGTCATCTGTGAAGTCCTATTAATAAAATATCTCAATGTTTCTTTAATTCATCTCCTGGACTCAGTATTACATTGAAACAAGTCTAAATGAGTTAATTCATTTATGTACTCATGCAGACATTTCTGCAGCCAAAGACCTGTGCAGAAAATAATTTTTTTCTGTCAGCAGCTCCTCATTAACACCTGTTGGGACCATTTGCAGTATTACCCTCCACCCAGATTGAAAAGACCAGATTAAATGAGCAGATGTGCTTCTGAACTATAAGAGGAAGGAATGCATGCAATAAAAATCTCAGTACATTTGTAAACGATGCTTCAAAAGCCAAGTCTTTATTTCGAAGCAAATTAGCCAGGTGTAGCAAGCTGAAATCACAGAGCAAAGAATATCATGGACACGATTATGTAGAGAGATTGGAATTATCACCAACTGTACGCAAATAAGAAAGATTCTAAAATACAGGGGAATCACTTCCACTTGCTTCTTGTTCTCAACTATTTTTCTTTCCAGGACCAAGAGATTATATGTCAAAAGCATCATCTGTCCCCATTGTAAAGTAGTATATTCAGTAAATATGTCCTACAGCTAAAAATCAATATATTATTTTATGAGACACAATATAAATTTAATCTAATATATACTATTTTTTCCTTGTCTTTTCGATCATGGTTTCCACGATCATTGCCGTTTCTTCGTAACTCTTTGTTTTATCATCTGTAATCCTCTCAATTGATTCTACAACTTCAACCTTTTCATAGCTCATAGAGCTTGGAAACTCTCTACCTCTGAAGGGTGTTAGATGCTTGTCTTCATTATCATCATTTCCAAATTTGCTCAATCTCTTAACCGAATCTGACCTTGAATTCTCAGAACTTCCAGAATTTCTAGACTTATGTGATATATCATCTGGTCTACTAACATCTGGTGGCTTTTTAGCATCATCTTTAGCCTCTGGTTCTTTATCATTTTCCTTCTTTCCTTCTTCATCTTTATCTTTAGGTGTATCATCAATTTCTGGTTCTTCTTTTTTCCCTTCGGAACAAGCATCATCTTCTTCACTTTCTGATGGCTCAGAAGGCTCAGAAGGCTCTGGTAATTCAGGAATTGGTAGTACTATATCATCACCTGGCATGATATCATGGATAATGCTAACAGTTACCCTACCTCCAGATTGAGGAGTGATGGAAAGAAAGCATGGGTCTATGTAACTTGATTCACCTGTTACAAGAACATAACGACCCTTGGTGAAGAATTCTGGAGAAGGCTCTGGCTTCTTGTACCCTCTTATTCTATCTCGTACTATATTACATAGCTTATCAAATGCTTTACTTATCTGTGCTCCATCTGGTACATCCTCTGGAGAAAAGTCATGTTCTAACATTTCAAAGTCTTTCTCAGGTAAACCACTCTCGGTAGTATTAAACTTTGTTTCTGTTTGTCTCTTTTCTGACCCCTCTTGTTTTCTCTCTACAACTTTGTCCTCATTATTAACATCACTTTTATCCATTGGTAGTTCTTTTTTCCTCGAAGTCTTCCTTGGGATACCCTTTTGCCTTGGTTTGGCTGTTGCAATGTCTTGTATAGCTAGAGTAATATCTGAAAAAAGCAATATGTACAGTTTTCACTTGTTATGTAATTATTATTATTTTGTGTTTATAGAGTATACAATCTTATTCCCTGCTCCATTGGGGTTCACGATCTAATCTTCCCAGTTCAGAAACATGCTTAATTACATAGGTATACATTTTTTTGTCACCAGAATGTTCTTTTTTTGCATGTTTCACTCAATTACTTTAAATATTTATGATAATTATACAGTATTATGCACTATGTATATGGATTATTTATGACTTAGATGCTCCTGACTTGATTGTGATTCTTAATCAAAATGGCTGTGCTTGAATATTCATGAGAGGTTCTGCTCCTTTGCCAGTTTAACCCCTCAGCAGATTCCTTTAGACCAGATCTAGACTAATCTTTTGTAGCTTGTGAGCCACTTTGAAACATATCCAAAACATAGTGCTATGCCATTATAAATAGTAGAAATGAAAAACCTATTGAAGATAAAACTCAGCAGCTTTTATTCTTGTTTTATCTACCATTGACCCAGGTACCAAGCTCTAGTAATCCTACCACATTCCTGGTGCCACAAGTGCACAATAGCTGGAGCGCTACAAGTGGTAGAATTACATGGTGCTCCAGAACCACTGGATTAGCAACAGTGTTCTATATGCTGACTACTAACGAGTAAGCAACTGCTGAGCAGCAATGAATTTGTGGTCAATGCCCTCAATGATATGCTTTTACTTTTTCAAAGGCAATCCCCTTAAAGTCCTTCACTTCTAAGTAAAAGTTCATAAAAACTGTCTAAACGAGATGAGAAAAAGTCAAGAAAATGTATAGAATTCTCAGGCATCTAATTCATTATACTGGAACAGAATCGACCCAGCACAATGTGGCTAGCTACATTGGTATATGCATGTGCACCAGGACAAGCCCTAGTTCTCCATGCCAAGGAGCAAGGACATTATTTTTTTTTATAAATAGCATTACCTTTGCCTCTTGTAGGTGATATCTGAGAGGTTTTAAAACTTTGCATGAAAAGTGTGATTGGGGTCCCAACTATTGCAGAGTTCAGTCTAGGAGAAGAGAAGTCATCTATAAGCATTATATAACCAGTAGTTAAAAATGGTAATAAGAAAACATCTACCAAAAAGTTGCATGAACATTATTGCCCAGATTTACTTATGCTATAGATGGCGTAAACTTAGGCTGTCTAAACCTGGCTTAGTGATTATTTTGAGACTTATTTTGAGACCAAATTTGAGAACAAAATTGTTGCCATTTTGCCATGAGGCTCCACCCCATTCTTCTAAGTTTAGCTCCCTTTTAGACAGATTTATAAAAAAAATAAATAAATAAAAGAACAATAACAGTATGTGTGACACGGGTAGCCAATGAACTAGTGGTTAAATGCGTCACACATTCTTTTAATTTTCTTTCATTTATTTAGTTAATACATCTGACTATTTCCTGATGAACTGGCAGTGCCCCTTACTTCGTTTTTATATTCACTGATATTTGTCTTGTGATATACCAGGAACACACAGTGGGGGCGGCAGACATTATCCATCTTCCCAACACATAGGATGAAGAGGATTGGATCACTCTAATCCAGGGGCATAACTACCATAGTGGCAGACCATGCGACTGCTATGGGGCCCAGGGCAAAAGGGGGCCCATTTTGGATCATCCACTCTTCTACTGGGGGTGAAAACTTGGTCAGGACTCTACCTTCTCAAGGAAAAACTTTTATCAAATTAGGCAGTGGAAAAAATGGCCCAATGGTCATTTAAAATCGGTCTAGGCAGAAACCTTTCTGTCTTGTGAGGGGGGGCCTGGTTTGATCCTGGCTATGGGGCCCTTAATTCTCTATGTATGCCACTGCTCTAATCCCTATCATTTGGCTTTATTTTTTTTTTCAGTTTTGTGGCTTTTATATGTCTGTTTTTTCTTAAACACAGCATGCTGAAGAAATGCCTTTTTCAGGTGTTTTTTCCACCTCCTCTATATGGAAAGGGTGCATACAGATATGGTCACATGTGCAACTGCAACCAATAACTGGCCTCAGTGGTGATGTGTCTCCAAGTGGCACATCACTTCTGGGTCATGTGCCACTTGGGGCACGTAACCACTTGCAGGAAGTTGACTTCTGAGGACTTTAAGTCCAGTGAAAAAAGCTCTGTACCCACAGTCAGAACCCAGTGGTGGGGAGTATTTAAGTATAGTTCCCTTTACAGATCAGGGAAGTGGTGAAGAGGGTTTTGGGGAAAAAAATAATGGACAACCTTTTAAACTGCAAAATGGAGAACTTTATTTCCCCCAACTTCACTTTTTTTCTGTTATCCTCGCTGAACTCTCTATACCTTGCTCTGTAAACATTATCCTGTTTTCTATTATGGGTATAAATTGCGCTTATTTTGGTCGGGCAGTAGAAAAGCACTGTCAGTCTGGAGTGTAGCATCATCATTAGAAGTCATCAAATATGAAAAGTCAGTTGTGTCCATTTACCTGTTGTCTTCATTCTCAATGATACGTTTATATCTATCCAATTCATTTTCCAAGGACTGCTGGTAGATTACCAACTGACGGCAATCATTTGTGTATTTCTCCAGACTCCTTTCAGCTTCTTCAATTCCCTTCCTAAGGACTTCAATCTGCTCGTTGTACAGCTGAATCTCGTCGTCATAGCTTTCCTGGGTGTTTTTAATCGCTTGTTCTAGCATAGACGTCTATGGGAAGAGGAAACAATTCAGGGATAATTCATCTTGTTCATGAGTTAATATATCATCGCTGGTAAATTAGCAGTAAAGAGTAATGAATAACTGAAAATAGTAAGAAAAGTACAAAGGAGGAAAATAAGAATTGCTGTAGAGGTCACAGAATGATAAGATGTCCACACATCTCTAATTATAACAGGCCTCCTACAGTGGCATACCTACCATGGAGGTAGACCACTCAAATGCTATGGAGCCTGGGGTGCAGGGTGCTGCATTGAGATCCTTCCATTCTCAAAACGATGGCTATTTCCAGGTAGCGCCTCTAGGGGAGCTCAGTGCAAAATATTCCATTAAAGGGTTTATCCAACATTATATCAGACCTCACAGAGAGGCTAAACAACAGTGGTGATCATACTTACCTTGTCCACGCCGTGTCGTTTGGTCTGGTCTCTATTATTCCACAGCCAGCTCTTTATCTCCCTGGTGTAACATCCTTTTGATGGTGGGGGGGGGCACATGACCTCTCCAGTCAATTGCTGGCCACAGGAGTAACCTGCTCCCCCTGTGTCATGACAAATGGACATTTGATGCAAGTACTGTACATGCAAGTGCCTCCCATCAACTGGTTGTTGATATCAGTGCACCAGGGAGATGAAGATCCACACCTGTGGGCATAAAAATCTGTTGTTGGCACTGAATGTGCAAGCTGTATGAGATCAAAGGTGGAAGACAAATGATTGCCCAAACAATTGTTGGTTCAAACCCCTCCAAAAAATTGCAACATGAAAATAAATGAATGCCAATCAACTTTTGCCAAGAGTTTTCTGTATTTTCATGACTATGAAAATTGTAGATTCACACTGAAGGCATCAAAACTATGAATTAACACATGTGGAATTATATACTTAAAGAGGACCTTTCACCAATCCTGACATGCCTGTTTTAATAGATTCATGCATTCCCCATGTAACAACGATTCTGGAACATCTATTCTTATGTCTGTATGTTGTGCCATTCCTTTATTATTTGCACTAGAAGTAATGAATTAATTGCTATTTGCCTTCAGTAAAGGAACAGAGGGGAGGTAACCAGTTGGGGGTGTGTACCTGCACAGTCTGAACATGGCAGCACTGATTGGATAGAGTCAGTCTGTGCAGGTACACACCACCAGCTTGTTACCACCCCTCTGTACCCTTACTGAAGGCAAATAGTAATTCATTCATAACTTCTAGTGCAAATAATAAAGGAATAACACAACATACAGACATAAGAATAGATGTTCCAGAATTGTTATTACATGGGGAATGCATGGAGTTATTAAAACAGGCATGTCAGGAGTGGTGAAAGGTCCTTCAGTGTGAATCTACAATTTTCATAGTCATGAAAATACAGAAAACTCTGTACGGTGTGTCCAAACTTTTGTTCTGTACTGTATATATGTAGCACAGTTTGAGAACCTTGGTCTGAATGGTTGCGGAGGTGAGGTCCTGAGTTCAAAGACAGCACATGCATCAAGTTTGTATGTTCTCCCTGAGTCTCATGTGTTTCCCCTGGATAATCTACTTTCCTCTCAAACTCCAAAAATATACTAATTAACATTTGGGGGTTTTGGGTATGAGCACCTACATGGAACCCTCTTACTCCCTGTGCTTTCAGTCCCTTGTGTAAGAAAAGCATATTGCAAATGTTTGCTGCTGTCATTTGTTAGGGGCAGTTTATTTCCCCTTGTAAAAGAACCCTTAATTACAGATTACTATAGAAAGGAACAAATGTAAACAGCGACCAAAAAAGAACATTATAGCATCCTTTTAAGATCCCTGCATCTATCCTGTGTAAAAAACAAAAATAAAAACAAAAAAAAACAAAAACAAGTAGTTAGGGGAATATGGATTAGTCAGCTGCTAGCAGGGATATAACAGAACAGTTTACGTATTTGTTTAGAAATATTTTCTCATTTTACCTTTTGTAATAGCGATAGTAGTTTTATTCTTTGCTTTTGTTTTGTTTTTTAATTGTCACAATCTTTATATCAGCAACAAAAGCAACAATTTCGGTCAGATTGTATTCCCTGAAATGTAACACTAGATGGCAGCAGTGCATAGATAATAAAGCACTAAACAGCTATTATGCCTTCCTTACAATTACAATTTACTAACTTTCTCCCCTAGTACTGCTCCAGCATCACTAATGACTGGAATAGAAAATTTGAAAACTAAAAAAAAAGAATTTTGTGGAAATGTGTCAGTGCTCAATCCTTCATGATATATATGTACAGGTTAGGTCATGTCTGATGACTGATGCAAATAAAAAAAAAAAAATACTTGTTGTACAGTATATTCAAACATATTCAAATTTATAATTTACTTTTTTCATAAATTCTGTGACATTTCCTGGATCTCTGCTTTCCGTCAGCACTCATTTAAGTAATAGCTACTAGATGGGACAAGCCCACGCTCTCAGCATATACACAAATATAATACAAAAATATATCCAAAAATATATCTTTATTGAAATCGATAAAACAAATAAATAGATGCATAAATTGGCAAAGACAAACACAACCACATGGAGAGTGCACAAAACACGTCGGGACATCAAGTTATAGCATTGCAAGTAATGGAGAAGGTGGGATGGAAAAACAAGTATAAATATATACAAAATCAAACCATGTGGCTCCCCCACCTAGATAAAAAACCATGATTCACAACATACACACAATACAGACCCAGCTAGTGGCACCTCCAAGAGACCCCGACACGTGTTTCGCGTCAGCTTCCTCAGGGGGACTCCAATCCCACCTTCTCCATTACTTGCAATGCTATAACTTGATGTCTGGACGTGTTTTGTGCACTCTCCATGTGGTTGTGTTTGTCTTTGCCAATTTATGCATCTATTTATTTGTTTTATTGATTTTAATAAAGATATATTTTTGGATATATATTTTTGTATTATATTTGTATATATGCTGAGTTCCCGGACTCGTCCCATCTAGGAGCTATTCATGTTGGACACTTGCGTTCTATTTGTGTTGTACAACCGTATTCCAGTTTTGGGTTTTATTGCTCATTGGTATCTTACTAATTTAAGTAAGCAAACCATCTAATAGACTGGTAATTTTCTTCATTCACGGAGAACCCAAAGTCCAAACTAGGCAGCATCCCTAAGGAGTTGAAAACACTGCCCTCTGCTCTTGTCACTGCCATCTACTCAGCTATATCTATATCAGGAACTTTCAAGATTTGTATCCAGTCTTTGATCCATAACCTATGTTAGGGTATTAAACCTGAATAGACAACTGGCGGGAAATTAATATCTGTGGGGTCCTGAGTGTGTGACCTTTAATAGGAATTTTTGATACTTTGATTCAGCAATAATAAATTTATAATACCACAAAGATTTCATTTTTGCATGTTATTTTACCTGCTATTACAGTCACACAGATCAATAATGCAGGTGATGCAGAGGTGGATTATTCTTGTTGTCTATTTATTCTATTAAATCAACATATTCCATAGCTCTGTACAGAGATTTCACATCAGTTCTTCACAATGAAATGGATTTTCTGAGCTAACGATATTGATGACTAATCCCCAGGTTAGGTCATCAATATCATATCGGGGAGTCTGACACCCAGGACCCACACTGATCTGGTGGGAGTCCTGCACCGTTCTAAGTATAGTGGCCACACCACTAATTTTTCTATATTTTGATTGAAGTCCATCTGTGGTAAATTTGGTTGATTGGACATGATTTGGAAAAAACACATCCATGTCTACATATGGTCTCTTTGCTGACAATTCATTTCAGAGCAAAAACCAACCCACAAGGAGGAATGAACTGCCTGTAGAACCCAGAGACAAGATTCTGTGCAGGCTCTGATCTGAAGAAGAGTACAAAAAGTTTTCGCTGCACTGAAAGTTCCCGAGAACATAATGGCTTTCATAATTCTTAAATGGAAGAGGTTTTGAGCAACCAGGACACTTCCTAGAACTTGCCACTCCTTGCCACTAAGTAAATAGGGGAGAAGGGCCTTGGTAAAAGAGGTGATCGAGATCCCAATGCTCACTCTGGAGGATTTCCAGAGATCCTTTGTGCAAATGGGAGAAATTTTCAGACAGTTAACTAACACTGAAAAAAATGTTATAAGTGGAGCACACTCGATTTGGTACTTATGGAAATAATGCAGGAGACAGCAGTAATGAAGCGCTTTAGAAATGTTTATTAATCTAAAATGTGGATTAAAAATAAATTTAAAAAATGGGTAATGTAATGCTTCATTACTGCTGTCTCCTGCATTATTTCCATAAGTACCAAATCGAGTGTGCTCCACTTATAACATTTTTTTCACTATCTAACTACTACGATTTTTGGGTTGAATCGCAAGTGTGAGGCACCTCCCATTCATTTTTACGGATTGGTGAGCCACTAAATTAATTCAGTTAACTAACACTGAAGCACCAGAAAGAATCCTCTTCTCAGTAATAGACCATGGACGTTTGTAAAAAAAAAAGCACCTGAAGAACTCTCAGACTGAGAAAAACAACATTCTTTGGCCTGATGACACCAAGATTGTGGCAGTATCATGATGTGGGGTGTTTTTCAGCAGCTGACACAGAGAGACTGGTCAGGGTTGAGGGAAAGCAGAATGGAGCAAAGCACATAGATATTCTATTGAAAACCTAATCCAGATTGCTCTGGATCTCAGACTGGACCATATTTACACCATCCTAGAAGACAATCACCCTAAGTACATAGCCAAGACAATACAGGAGTCACTTAGGGACATCTCTGTGTCCTTGAGTGGTCCAGCCAGAATCCTAACTTGAATCCAATCGAACATCTCTGGAGAGACCTGAAAATGGCTGCCTACCAACAGTCCCTATCCAACAGTCCCTATCCAACCTGACACAACTTGAGAGGATCTGCAGAGAAAAATGGCAGAAATTCCCCAAATCCAGGTGTGTACCCAAGAAGACTAGAGGCTGTTATCGCTGCCAAACATGCTTCAACTAGCAGCTGAATCTGTTTTAGACATGAAAGTAAATTAGCCAGAAATTGTCAAAAACAGTGTGGACTAACAGATTATCTTACCTCAGACTGGAGTTTAACCTTCTGTGCGTGTAGCTGACACAAGATGCTCTTATATTCTTCAAGTTGGCTTTGCAGTATAGGAATTCTTCTTTCAGAAATCAACTTTTCCTAAAAACCAACACAATAAGAACAAACTACATGGAATTGTTTTATACAAATCTATATCAAACATGGTGATATGTACAATGGACCGATCAAGGAGAATTGCATGTGGATTTTGTTGATGACTTCCTCAGGATGTCTTTGCCAGCTTTTAATCATGGAACTCTTACTATAATGTGGCTTTACTTAGGTTCTACAGGTCTTAGTTTTCCAGTGTTAAGGGCCTAGCCTTTGGGAGATAGTAAGTGTTCAGATTTCTATCCAAAAGTTCATTGTGTCAGTACAAATCTGTGAAGGGCTGTATCTATATGCTTAGATGGATGCTTGAACATGGTTAAGCCAGGGACATAGTTTGGGGGATCTGGCTGAGCACTTGCCCTGAGAACAGTTAGGAAGGGATGTGAAAAATGTGGTGCAGGATGTTAGTCACTGATGTCCTCTTGCAGGCCCTGAAGAGATCCTGCTTAACTCTTCCTTCCTCTATCTGTACTACAGTAAGTTATAACAATCAGAGATTATTGCTGGATGTTGTAACAGGTAGCAACTCTGGACAGACAGGAGAGGGAGAGTGGGGCCACACACTTAATCGTTATCCTAATGAACGAAGGACTGGTTTTGGTTAAGTAAACATCTTATGACCATAAAAAACCTTCATAGTTATGTTGCAATTTCTCAAGAGACTTCACAAGGAATAGTATTTAGATACAAGCTTTATAGCAGCCAAATAGACCATGGACACAATGGACAGGAGGTCATTGTGCAGGGAGAGGAATAAAGGAGCTGTGATCAACAGCTATCGTGAACGGTCGACCCTATGTTGTTTATTGAAAGGTGTTATTTTTAATTGTAATCCTGCCTGGGATGGCAGTGAGATGACTGCTGAAAAGTGATCTCTACAAATCTCTACTACAGTGATGTGGAAAATTAAATATAACATTATCAAAAATTCTGAAAATTACATTTACCTTAGAAACCTGATTTAAACAATAGATAATTTTCTGATGACACGTTCCCATTAAAGGTCAATATTCTAACACAGACTGATCTGTTAAGACCAGGTAATGGCCGCACACTAGGTATCCAGTGTAATAATGTAGGTTCAGTGTGTTCACAAAAATTATTTATTATAGGTTATCTGCAGGTTACATAAAAAAAATTAAACTCATACCTCGTACATGCCAACAGTGATGGAGCTCACAGGAGGGGTTGTGTGGATAATCTGTTGCAATATGTTAACATAAGTCTGAATTTCCATGAGATTCTGTTGAGTAAAAAATAGATTAGTTTATAGATATGTTTTACAGAATCTAAATTTCATAAAACTATTCAAAAGAAAATAAAGATATAAATCATAGAAAGGTTCTCTCATTTAAGATGCTAATGGTCATATGATCCATTATCCACGGTGGTCGGGTGGTTATGGATTAATATCTTATATCCCTGGAGGTCTTGGTTTGTTTACGTCTAGCTTTGTTCCTTGTGGTTTTGGGATTGTAAAAGAATTCCGAATCCATGTTTTCCCTATACATAACCAATGAATTACATGCTGGCTGCCACCACCACTTGGGAGGTCTCTGTCTAGTAATGTATACATTTCTAATTAATAAATCCATATGAAGAAAGCTCAAGAGCTCTCCCTAGCTGAATCAGAAGGAACATCAGCATTTAACCAAATTACTTCTTTTGAATGGCTCATAGGGGAGTTTCTGAACCACTGTGATGTCTTTGCTAAAAATTTGTACTGTAAGTCTAAATTACCTTCTTATATCGGTCCTTTGCAGCATTAATGTCATCTTGTAGGAACTGCGATTCAATCTGTAGTTCTAGATTACTCAGCAAAGCTTCATCAGCTTCCTAGAATAGAAAGGAAATTGTCATATTAAATCTGCTCAAATTCTAGGTTAATTTAAATTTATAGTGCCCTGGAGCAAGGGAACATTGGATTGGACTATGAATGTTTGTGGACATTTATCCCTATGGCTACTATGCACAGCCATTAACTCACTACTTTAGTTCATTTGGAAGGGTTAACTTGCAGCATGATTTATGTCGTTATTTACACTTATACAGTACACTGCACTGTGGAAAGGCACAGCCATCTAATACTGAAACACTTCGGGACTTTCTAACAAAGTTAGAAATCTTCTGCAGTTACTATAAGGGACTATGCAAAGTTTTAGAGGGGGAAAATAGACACAATGACCTTTTGAATGTATGTTTTAACTCTGTTGACTTGTTTGAAACTCTATACAAGTCTAAGACTGAAATTATAACATTGTTTCTGTTTAGGCTGTGATTCTCCACTTTATCCTTCCCACTAAAAGTTCAGTCAGAAATTGTATATAAAGATAGCAGTTAGAGCTCCTAGTTGTCTGCATGTAGAGCCCAGTATTTAGTACAAGAGACTCTGCCAGACTGCACAAGTGACCAGAAGTATACACTGAGATGCAGATACTCTGCCACAGATTCTTTGTCAGCAGCCCTTTGACCAGAGGGCAAGCCAGACAACTGATCCACAGACTCTGGACCACCAGACTTTTGGCTAGGGTACCAACCTTCTAAAAGAGAGATGGACAGCTATCTAAGGCCTTTCCTCAGCTTAAAATCTTCTTCTGCCAGGGAGGAGTCTGGAGAACCCAGCTCTGTGACTTGCCTGTACTGTTTTGCACTTGAGTTCCTCCAGTAAAGAAGGCCACTGGTTTACTACAAACCCTAACTCTCTGGACTTATTTCCCATTGGGGTGCACTATGCCTTACCATTACCTCCAGAGATCAGCAACACAAGATGACACCTCCAGTTGTCTGGGGACAAACTCAGCTAGACTCAAAACCTATTCTAAAAATGACCCCTTTTGCTTTCAAACTACTAAATACAGATTCAACATTGTCTGAGGGAGAATATGAAAGACAGCATAAAGATCTCTACGTACTTCATCTGAGGTCACTTGGTGTTCATATTGGGTAGCAGCGCTTTGAAGTAGTCTGTTAATTCGAAGGTCTACCTCTAGGGCAGGCATGCTCAACCTGCAGCCCTCCAGCTGTTGAAAAACTACAACTCCCAGCATGCCTGAACAGCCTACAGCTATCATCCTACAGCAGGGCATTGTGGGAGTTGTAGTTTTACAACAGCTGGAGGCCTGCAGGTTGAGCATCCCTGTTCTAGGGGAATGTGATGCATGACTGACTGGGCTTAAACTAGAAGCAAGAGGTGCTGTTGGACTGCTGGGATCATCCCCCAGTATGTGCCATGTTGCAGTTGTTTTGGTTGCAGCAGAGTCTCACATCCTCTGCATTGAGGACTGAAATGGACAATGTCACTTTTAGGTGGTAAGTGGTATACAGTTTTTTCTAAAGAACTTCATGACTACTAAGTTTTTTAATTTTGTTTTGCAGAAGTAGATCACTGTAAAATCATGTGGACCATGTATGCAACTTTCACTTTGAAAAAATGACTTTTAAATACTGTGTGCTATAATTACATTGAGTAAAAAACAGTTGCGCTCAGTTTCAGTCTGCAATCTTCAGTCCTTTATTCATTTTCATACCCCGAAGTTTACAACTCTTAGTTTCAGACTTTTCTCATGTGGGTGTATCCCTCCCCATAATATTTGCTGTATGTGAGGTTTGTGTGTCCAGGATGCTGCTGTCTTCCCCCGCTTTCATGTGTTAGCACAATGTCATTCCTGGACTGATTTCCCTTTCTACAGCTCATGAGAGATCTCCCCTCACTTCTGCTGACACTCATTGATGCTAAGGAGTGTGTGATTTATCTTCCCCTGCAGAGTTTGCCATGGGTGCTGTGCTTACTCTCGACACTTGTATGCAAGCTATGTTATTTACCCTATTCAAACTGTCTTGCATGTTTTTCCCTCCCTATCTACAGCCTACATTTGAGTTACCATCTTTGGATGCTCTCCACGATTTTTCTTCTGTGTACAATATCCCCACTTTTGCTGTTATCTCTAACACTAAGGGTTCTTTTTGTCAGCGCATTAGCGGAGTTGAGGGCTACATTTATATGCAACAATCACTTCCTCTGTATAGGGACAAGCGATTGATACAGTGATCACTTGTGCCCATAAAGATGAATTATTCCTGCACAGCAGATTGTTGTTTTTGACAGGAATTATGATGCTCCTTACCAGCAGAATGATCACCTGATGAATGGGTGGTGATTGCCTGCACGTTTCACAGAGGCAGATAATAGGGAACCAGCATTTCTACAAATGCTCATCCCCAATAATTTGTCTGATGATCTGTCCTTGTAAAAGGACCTTAGTACATAGGAGGGAAAAAGCAGAGGGATCCATTAGAAACAGAAGCAGTGCTCTGTTAGATTTAAGTCGGATTCTGGGTGGAGAATATTCAAAAATGTCAAAAACGATAGGACATTTTTAATTAATACTATTTAGAAAGGTGCTTTATTTTGCACTGATAAGCAGTTAAATGATGATTTTAAAAAACAGTGCAAAGGTTTCCATAGACTTGTGCCTCATGCACAGAAATAGAGTATCGGGTTGATCACAGACTCTCACCAATGGCATATTCTTAATTAGAGTAGTTGATTAGTCTTAATTAGAGTAGCTTCACACATGGTATTTCTTTTAAATGCCAGTGTAGTTTTTGAAGTCGAAACCAAGTGGATCCAGCAGGAAGTCCTTGCACTATATTTTAAATTTTCTTAATTTCACCTCTGGCTTTCGCTCTAAAAACTGCTGAGGTTTTTATCTAAAACATTATATGTGTGTACAACCACCCTAACATGTCTAAAAATGTTCAAGGGTGCTCATACCCTGCTGTGGTCAATAAATCTCTGAACATTTACTGGTGTTCATGAAATGAATTATGCTGAAATTTTATCAGCTGTGTTTCATAAGGATTTAATGTGAAATTCATATGTTTAGAAGTAATTTTTTGGAAGTCTTGTTCTTATTGCTGTGCTTTAATATACTGTATGAGCCCTGCAATTTGTTCGGCAAAACATAAATGAGATTAATTATTTGTGATAAATAGTGTTGAGCGAACATGTTCGGCCGAATACACTATTCGGCCAAACATGGCGGTGCTCGGGACCACGCGGTATTCGGCCGAATGCTCGAGCCCCCCACGCTAATTAGCCAATTAGCGTGCGGGAAGGTGCTAGCATTTACTGTAATGCCAGTAGCCACTTAGCTACTGGCATTACACTGATTGGCTAGCTGGGAACGCGTCATCGGGTGCTATAAAGCACCCGGTGACATGTGACTGGCTCATACCGAGCCGGGGACAGCTGCAGAAAGGAGGGACAGAGGGTATAGGGAGAGAAGCATGCTAGGCAGGGGTTGGAAACGATCAGAAAAGACCCAAAAGCCCTTTTAAGGGCTATTATATCTGGCACAAACCTTTATTTACTTATATTTGAGGACTTCAAAGGTGGTGAAAATAGAACTAGATGGCCTGCCATTAATGCCACATGTGCTGCTGCATGCTGTAGGATACTCTCTGTATACTATATACCTGAAATACTTTGCTATAATTTTTGCTGTTAAGCCCGGAGTACTTCTTTTCAGTCTTGCTGTATAACATTTGTGTATTGATAGAATTTCTATAGGCAGGGTTAGTATCATTGTTCAAAAGTCCATTGTTAAATCCTTTTTTTTTTTTTGGGTGGCAAAAAAACCCAAGTGTGCCCCGTCAGTAACGCTAGGTGCACAGCGTATTACAACCGTTCAAAAGTCTATGTAGCTGACATCCGTTGTTACATTTAATACCGTTAATTTTGGACGCAGTTCCTCATTTGCTGCTGCAGTTAAATTTGCCCAAGGAGGGAATTAAACTATAGGGATAGGATTTGGGTAGGTAGAAAGATTGTCGCTGTTCCAAAAAGACCAAAGTCCATTGTGAAATACGTCTTTTTTTTTTTGGTGGCAAAAAAAACCCAAGTGTGCCCTGTCAGTAACGCTAGGTGCACAGCGTATTACAACCGTTCAAAAGTCTATGTAGCTGACATCCGTTGTTACATTTAATACCGTTAATTTAGGCCGCAGTTCCTCATTTGCGGCTGCTCTATAATGTTTGCGCATTCAGAATATGGGACATTCGTTTACATTTTTCTGATCATACAGTTAATAAAAATCTGCAGTACTGTAGTTGTGACCAAGTTGCATATAAACTATACAATATGTGCAAGGCGAGCACTAAGGGACGGGGAAGTGCTGATGGTGAACGCAGAGGCCATGGCTCTGGGCGTGGTGAAACTGTGCCTGCTGGCAGAGCCCAAGAAACAAAGTCATCCAAAACTCCTAGCTTCATGTCACAGTTTGAAGGGCGGCGCAAGACACAACTCTTGTCGCCACACCAGTGCGAGCAGGTAGTCGCTTGGATTTCAGCTGATAATGCTTCCAGTCGGTTCAGCACCACCCCCTCTTCCACAAAGTCCAGTCTCAGTAGCCAAGAGTCTGGGCAAACGCATCCTCAACCTGATCCTCCTTCCTCCATGCAGAGTCTGGGCAAAGAACTAATCCCACATTCGGATATTCCGAGGAGCTTTTTTCATCACCGTCCCTTGGCTTGGCCTCTCGCCAAGGCCGCTTGAAGTGGGACTTGAGGAGATATTGTGCCCTGATTCCCAACCTATTGTGCAAACACAGTCTGAAGAAGATGACGGTGGGGAACGACAAGTATTTTCTGCCAAGGTGGATGATGATGATGAGACACAGTTGCCAATAAGTCAAGGGCAATTAGTGTCTCAAGAGGTTGTGGATGAGGATGAGACGCAGTTAAGTCAAGTTCTTGTTAGTTCACCATGTCAGGAGGAGGAGCAGAGTGAGGATGTGGAAGAGGAGGTGGTGGACGATGAAATAGCTGACCCAACCTGGGAAGGTGGCAAGCCGAGCGAGGACAGCAGTTCAGAGGGGGAGGGATCCGCAGCAGCGCAACAGGCTGGAAGAGGCAGCGGAGAGGAAAAAGGGAGAAGGCAGGCCACGGCAACCAGGCCCGCAACTGTTCCCTGGAGCAGCCCCTTGCAGCCAGCTCCCTTGCCAAGGGTTAGGTGTTCTGCAGTCTGGCGGTTTTTTGAAGAAAGTGCTGACGATAAACGGATTGTAATTTGTAACCTGTGCCGTACCAAGATGAGCAGGGGCGTGACCACCACTAGCATGATCCGACACATGTCAGCAAAGCACCCTAAAAGGTGGGCTGAACGCCTGGGTCCTCAATCTGTGTCCGCAGGTCACACCACTGCCTCCTCTTTCCCTCAGTTTCGTGCTGTCCAAGACGCAGGCCCAGATGCCTCCTGCCCTGCACCTGGACCTTCGCAGGAAACATCAGCCAGCACGTCCACTTCAATGTCCCAGCGCAGCGTTCAAATGTCCTTACCGCAGTCATTTAGCCTAATGGCTATCCCTGACAGACTGGCAGCCCTGCCTAATTACGGAATAGCCGCCCCGATAGGGGCAATCTCGTGTCCCGAACCTCCTAGATTCCCTGAAGAGGCCCTGACACAGGACAGTACCCAATACCCTCTATATCACCAAAGTGAACATACATATGTCAAATCAATCTATGTAGTAAAGTCAAGATACAACAGATAAAATACAATATATAGATATTGATAAGCATACAGGTTAGGGCTGGAGAAACGGGAGTCTCTCAAATCCCCAGATAACCAAAATTAAAGGGGTTCTCCGAGTTATAAATATTGATGACCTATCCTCAGGATAGGTCACCAATATCAGATCGGCAGGGGTCCGACACCCGGCACCCCCGCCGATCAGCTGTTTGAAGAGGAGGCGCGCGCCGTATCAGCGCTGCCTCCTCTTCAGTGTTTACATGCTGGCCGACTCGGGGGTAGTGGTGAGTAGGTGTAATTACACCTCACTGCCCCATTCATTTCTATGAATAGAATCGCTTCCATAGACTTGTATGGGAGCGATTCTTCCCATAGAAATGAATGGGGCAGTCAGGTGTAATTACACATACTCACCACTACCCCCGAGTCGGCCAGCATGTAAACACTGAAGAGGAGGCAGCGCTGATACGGCGCGCGCCTCCTCTTCAAACAGCTGATCGGCGGGGTGCCGGGTGTTGGACCCCTGCCGATCTGATATTGATGACCTATCCTGAGGATAGGTCATCAATATTTATAACTCGGAGAACCCCTTTAAACAAATGTCAATCCCTAAGGTAAAGCGGTTCCCAACGTGTTTCACTGAACCCACCGGGGGTACAGATCATCAGAGGAAAGGATACTATGTAACAGAGGGAACTGTGTCCCCTAGGTTATATACCAGCAAAAAACACTGAAAAGCAACAATGATTCTAAGTAAGATCCACAAACCACACATGCAATGTTTAACTGTGTGCGTGAGATAAACACACCTATACAAATATGAATTGTAAGTTAAGAGAAATGAAACTGCACAAACAGTAATGAGTATCAATATGTGCAGAAATTAGTTGTACTTGCGTAACATGTGTGGAAAAGCGATCTCATTCAAGTTGCCGCCGCTTCATCAGAGCCATGATGAGAAGATGGCCCGATAACCTGCTGTGTACTGAGGGAGATAAGAGGGGGCTGGCTAAGTTGCTGGCCCTGGAAATGTTGCCGTTTAGGCTGGTGGACATCGAGGCCTATAGCAGCCTGATGGCTGTCCCTCGTTAGCCGCCACTATTTTTCCCGGTGTGCTGTCCCCGCCTTACACCAGCATGTGTCCAGAAACTTAACCCGGGCCCTGACCAACGCAGTTACTGGCAAGGTCCACTTAACAACTGACACATGGACAAGCACTTGTGGCCAGGGACACTACATTTCCCTGACGGCACACTGGGTGAACGTTGTGGAGGCTGGGAGCGAGTCGTGAGGCTGGGCCCAGGTGCTACCCACGCCGAGGATTGCGGGCCCTACTTCCATCCGGATTTCCGCTGCCACCTACTGTATAGTAGCGGCTGCAACCCCTCCTTCTCTTCCTCCACCTCCTCCTCCACTTCTTGCCATGCAGAATTGCCATCTTGCAGCACCAGTCAGATTTCTGTCAGAAGCTGGAAGCAGTGTAGCACAGCAGTCGGTAAGCGGCAACAGGCCGTGCTGAAGCTTATTTGCCTGGGTGACAAACAGCACACCACCGTAGAGTTGTGGCATGGCATAAGGGAACAGGCTGAGCTGTGGCTCTTGCCAGTCAACCTACAGCAAGGCATGGTTGTATCCGATAACGGCCGCAACTTGGTAGCGGCTTTGGAGCTGGCCAACCTCCCACACATACCATGCCTGGCCCATGTATTTAACTTAGTGGTTCAGCGGTTTCTGAAAACCTACCCCAGTCTCAGCTACTGGTGAAGGTGTGTCGCCTGTGCGCCCATTTCCGCAAGTCACCGACAGCTTCGGCCGGCCTGGCAACCCTGCAGCAGCGATTGCGGTTGCTGGCTCACCGACTGCTGTGCGACCTGAGCATGCGATGGAATTCCACCTTACACATGTTGAGCAGGCTTTGTGAGCAGCAAAGAGCAGTAGTAGAATACCAGCTGCAACACGGTCAGCGCCTTTCTAGTCAGCTTCCACTCTTCACAAGCGTGAAGTGGGCATTGATGTCTGACCTCTGTGAGGTGTTACGCAATTTTGATGAAACTACACAGATGGTGAGTGGCGATAATGCCATTATCAGCGTAACCATCCCACTTCTGTGTCTACTAAAAAGCTCGCTGCTCACAATAAAGGCCGATGCTCTGCGTGTGGAAGAGGTGGAAATGGGGGAAGACCCTACACAGGGTGATAGCCAGACCACCCTTGATTTGTCTTCTCAGCGCCAATTGGAGGAGGAGGAGGAGACGGTTTCCACCGCTACACAGGGTAGGCATACCATGTTTACACCATCAAAAATACAAAAAGTGGCCCCGTTTTGTAGTTTGGTCCAAATTGATGGAAGCCAGGGCCAGAAATACCATATTGTGGCCCATTATACCACCCCAATAGAGCCAAATACCACAGTCCATCACAAAATACTACCAGCAGAACAAAATACATCCCCAAAAACATCCAATGGCCAGTTGGGAGGAGGGCCCAGGTGGCCCCTAGGGCATCGGCCCACCGGGAAATTTCTCTGTAAGGTCTATGGCCAATCGGCTCCGGCCGTAACCCTCGCGTTATACACATATTAGGCAACACGGATTACTGGTTGTTCACCCTTCTCGACCCCCGCTACAAAGAGAACTTCCCATCTCTCATTCCTGTGGTGGAGAGGACAAGTAAAATGATGCAATACCAGAAGGCCCTTGTCGAAAAATTGCTCCACAGATTTCCATCTGACAACGCTGGCCACCTGAGGAGGGATGACGAGGGGAACACACAGCAGTTCCAACAAAGGCAAGACAATACTCTCCTAGGCATGGGACAGTTTTATGACACCCCGCCAGCAGCCTCACCTTGATGAGTGGCCTAGTGTGACAAGGAGGGAAAAGTTTTGGAAGCTGATAAAGGAGTACCTATCTGACCGTGTCAACGTCCTCAGCGATCCCTCTGTGCCGTATAATTATTGGGTGTCTAAGCTGGACACGTGGCACGAACTGGCGCTTTATGCCTTGGAAGTGCTGGCCTGCCCTGCCGCCAGCATTTTGTCTGAGCGAGTATTTAGTGCCGCTGGGGGCATAATTATTGATAAGCACATCCACCTGTCAACTGACAACGCTAACAGGTTGACGCTTATCAAAATGAACAAGGCCTGGATTGCCCTGACTTCTGTACTCCACCAGAGGAAAGTGGCTTAACATGAAGGAACCTTAAATCTGGCTTTTAGGGTGTATTGAATACACTGTATTATCATGTACCCCTTCCTCTTATCATCCTCTTCCTCTTCTTCTTTCATCATATGAAACAGCTTATTAGGCTGCCCTCGAAGTCAACTCCGCTACATGTCACTTCTAATGTTTCAGACGTTCAGCTAAGCGGCATGTCTCCCTTAAATTTTTTTTTTCGGTCAGCTCGGCAGCAGAGTGTCACCCTTAAATTTTTTGGACGCTTAGCTCGACATTAGCGTGTCACACTTAAATATATTTAACGGTTTGCTCCTCAGCAGAATGTCACATCAAGAATATCATTTTTTTGGACGGTCAGCTCGTCATTAGCGTGTCACACTTAAATATTTTTAACGGTCTGCTCTTCAGCAGAATGTCACATCAAGAATATCATTTTTTTGGACGTTTAGCTCGGCATTAGCATGTCACACTTAAATGTTTTTAACAGTCTGCTCTTCAGCAGAAAGTCACATCAAGAATATCATTTTTTCGACGGTCAGCTTGGCATCAGCGTATCACCCTTAAATTTGGGACAGTTTGATAAAGTGCGGTGGCAGCAGCATGTGTCCCTTAAATTTTTTGGACGGTCTGCTTGGCAGCAGCATGTCAACCTTAAATTTGGGACAGTTTGATAAAGTGCGGTGGCAGCAGCATGGAGTCCTATTCCATTATTCAGAGCTCAAGTATTGAGGCGACCCGGCCTGGTTTGAACACTCAAATTTTTTAAGTTAACGATTCCGGCCCTCGGATCACTCAATGAAGAGCATCGGGGAGGCGCCGAGAGGCAGGGGCTCCGACAGGTGGTAGCTCACCTCGCTGCAGACGGCCAACTCGATCCCAAGATCAAACTTCGAGCTTTTTAAGTGCAGCAACTTATATAGACGCTATTGGAGCTGGAATTACCGCGGCTGCTGGCATCAGACTTGCCCTCCAATAGATCCTCATTAAAGGATTTTACGTGTACTCATTCCAATTACAGGGCCTCGAAAGAGTACTGTATTGTTATTTTTCATCACTACCTCCTCGAGTCGGGAGTGGGTAATTTAAACGCCTGCTGCCTTCATTGGATGTGGTAGCTGTTTTTCTGGCTCCCTCTCCTACTTTATGTGTAATAAAGGGTGTATTGGAGTGCCTGATCCTTGTAATTTTTGGCAGCCCTTTCACTTAGTGCATAGGCTTTATGAGTGTAAGAGTCCCACAATTATACCACAACGTGAATGAGGCCCTCCTTTATATGATATACCTGTTGTATGGGAGTGCCTCATCCGTGTAATTTGTGGCAGCACTTGCGCTTAACGTACAAGTAAATCTATGTTTCCTAACAATATTTCCTGTAAAATCGAGTTTTTTGGGGGTATTTTTGTCATTCCGTAAAAGTGGCGTAATAGTCGGCCATCATCTTTAATAGCAGTGACTTCGGTGTTCAAGATGCATCCAGACATCCTCCCCATGCTGTTCCCTAACCATTTCTGTGGTGTTTCCACCATTTTCTGACGTTTCCCTATAGACCAGACACCCTCCCCTCTGCAGAGCAGGGGGTGCCCGGTCTTCTCCCATTGACTTCCATTATACTCGGGTGCTCAGACGAGCACTCGAGCACCACCTAGTGTTTGGCCAGAGCACCCGAGCACCTGAACATCGGGGTGCTCAATCATCACTAGTGATAAAACAGTGCATGATTATTCAATATTTATATTTCAAAAACTTTCATTCATAGAGCCTTCATTGTAAATTAAATGATACAAAAGTGATACAAAAGTGCTAATCACTTTAAAGGGTGCCCATCACTGACTTTTCACTTATAAAACTACAAGCAATGGCCATCAGTACTTGGTAAACTTAAAATTTTATCAGTCCTGTGGACCCAGTGTAGCATTGGAGCCACTCAAAACCCAGACACTGCATCGACAGTTGTTCTAATGTTAAAAGTAAAAAAAAAAACATACTGTATCACCTGTTGCATTATTGGCAAAAACACAGTACAGTAGTGGTATTAGACTTTAACTGCCTGACTTTGTCAATAAAAGCTAAAAAGAAATCTTAGAATCGATCCCACTATTCCCACAGTATTGGTTTAGAGGTTTGCAGCTCTTTCCATTTTCCTTTAATATCAATTACATTGAAAGCATGTTCTCATTTCTGTGATCTGATGTCTGGCCAACATTAAGACAAGCGAGAACATTCAGGATCACATATGGTGCAATACTGAGCCAGGACAAGGCTATTACATTACTAATTGGGAGAAAGACTAATAAAGTTAACTTATTTTCTTTGATTTTCCACTTTGGCTTTTACTTTATCTTTAATGGAATTTTTATTGAATTGTTTAGTATACATATCCTGGAACCAGTTGTACAGCTGCGTAGCATAACTAAGTAGATAAAATGCTGGGGTCTCATTGGTACAACTAGCAATAAAAATCTGGACCAAGGACAGCACAGGAGGTAAAAGACATGCTGAAATGTGACACAGAAGCATAGATAAAGCCTTCTGGTTTATGTGGTTTATGTGCAGCTGTTTTGCTTGATAGAATAGTTGTGAATTTGCTTTATTCTTCTCCTTTATCCTCTAGGTGATGTGTACATGTTTCTTAATGGATCAAATTAGGGCAATTAAATAAATTATAATAATAAAAAAAATGTGGCAGATCATGCATAATGTCTTAAAGTAAATCTGCAACATGGATTATCAGTAATAAAGTAAAACTATTGCCATGTAGAACATAACACCTCCTTCCCTGATGTACCTTCCGTTGCAAAAATCATCTTTGTATAAGGCAGCACGGTGCCCCCCTACTCCACTGACGAGAGGGCCGCCCACACTTGCCTTCAGCTTCATAGAGAAATATCGCGCAGGTGCAGTACCAAAGACTTCCTGCACCTGCGTGCGTCATGTCCTGTTGAGGGCATAAGCCTCAAATGTGTCACTGGGCATGCTTCTGGGCAAGATTTCTCAGTGAAGCTGAAGGCAAGTGTGGGCGGCGTTACCTTGCGTCAGTGATGTAGGGGTGGGGTGGAGGCAACAGCGCTGCAGGGGATGTGGAGTCTCAGCCTAGGAGAGGCGTGGTTGGGCTCTGCTGGAGGGTGGGCCTAGGCACTGGATGGGGGCATTTCTGGGCACAGTTGACAGAAAATAACTTTTGAGTGGAAACCGATAAGGAAGTGCTTCTTATGAGAAACAAAGCCAGTTCTGGATCAACAGCAAACTATGTTGAGACATTGTTGACAGTACAGCCTCAGTCCTCTGGCACCCCACTTCAGTAATCTTACAACAATGACTAATTTGTTTGTGATTAATTGCAGGTATACTCGGATATATTCAGGCTATATTGAAATGTTAGTGAATGTACACAGGGGTGTACACAGATACAGGGACCCATAGCAAAACTTAGTATGGGCCCTGCTGCCCCAGACAGTTTTCCAGTACGTGTGTGTCAATCACTCCCAGGCAATGTAGAGTGTAAAGTGCAATGCCTGAGATTTCTGATGATGGAAGAAATGTTATAAAAAAAGTCATCTTCAGCCCCACCTACTTTATCCAACTTCTATGTCTGAAAAAGTGGAACTGGTGCTTCATAAATATGCCGCTCATGCTGAACAATGTATTTCTTAATGTATTCACATTAAACAACTGGCATTAATACTATGATAAGTCTCCTGCTTCCCTTCTATGAAAAACTGGCTGCCTTCTGCCACCACTAGTTCACAAGCTCAGTTTATAGGAATTTGACTGAATTGACTGAAATGGAAGTTGTAATAATCTGCTTGCTCTGCGCTTCCCATAATGGCGAATGCATGTAAATGCAGCCTTTTCACATTGGGAAGCAAAGGAGTTCAGCTCCAGGCCCCCCGCCCACCTAGGCTCTATTGCGGTTGTGATGTATGCCTCTATTGAAGGTACACCACCACAGGTGTACCTGGGTCCAGGTGCATACAGGATCCCAACATAAGAAAACAACAGTATTATAAATAACATAAGGTTGGTGGCGCCTGTTAAAGATTTTGTATTGGGGCCCAGGAGCTTTAATCCCTTCCTGACCTCCACCGTACATGTTTAGCGGAAATCGTAAAAAAAGTAAGAACAAGTTTTTAAAAATAGATTAAAAAAAAAAAAAGAATTCAAAAATCATTTAACCCCCGGGTCTTTAAAGATGGCGCCTGCTCCTGAGCAGAGCGGGTGCCATAGCCTCGGGTGGCCTGCTGATTCCTATAGCAGACACCTGAGGCTGATGTCCGCAACCGGCAGTAATGCCGATCACCGACATTTAACCCCTCAGATGCCGTGGTCAATCCTGACCACGGTGTCCGAGCGCATGAAACACCGGAAGCGTTGCTCTGGCTTCCCCGTGTGGCGATCGGAGGATCCGGAGCATGTCTGCAGCAGCCCCTGCCTTTGTGAATGGTATTTCCTATGGAGCTTTTGTCTGTAATAGGGCTCCATAGGAAACTAGTAAAATCACCATAGACTCCAATGCAAGATAACAGCAATCAGATGATTGTTTGTTATAGTTCCCGATGGGAACTATAAAATAGTGTAAAATAATTAAATAAAGTTTTTAAAAATAAAAAAATAAAAAAACATAAAAATTCAAATCACCCCCCTTTCCCCAAAATAAAAATAAAAAAATTTAAAAAATACACATCATGGGTATCGCCCTGTGCGAAAACACCCATACTAAAAATTTCTTTCCCATATGAAAAACAGCGAAACGGAAAAAAAGCATCAAAATGGCCAATTTGCCGTTTTTGGTTGCTTTATTTTCTAAATAAAATTAAATAAAAAGTGATCAAAAGTCATACACATCCCAGAATTGTATCATCCCAGATTTTTACTGACCTGTAGAATGTAAGTAACTGGTTATTTTTACTGCACATCGAATGTCAAATTTGAATAAAAAAATTAAAAAACCTGTAAAACTGTGGTAGAATTCTGTTTTTTTTTTTGCAATTTCACCCAATTTGGAATTTTTTTCCCACTTCCCACTACTTCATATGCAATATTAAATGGTGGCGTTGGAAATTACAACTTGTCCCGCAAACAATAAGCCCTCATACAGCTATGTGAACAGAAAAATAAAAAAGTTATGGCTCTGTGAAGGCAGGGAGCGCAAAACGAAAACTAAAAAAAAACCTCAGTGAGAGAAAGGGTTAATCTCCTTTCCCCATTTTGTATATAAAAGTAAACAAACAATAAAAAAACATCATTATTATTGCCACATCCTAAAAATATCCGAATAGAAAAGCTATTATCCCATATGGTGATAATAATGGAATCAATAGCTGGATTTTTTTGTTGTTTTGCTTCCTATAAAAAGAATAAAATGTAATCAATATACAGTATACCCCAAAATATCAATAAAAAACTGCAGATTGCTCTGCAAAAGCTGAGCCTTTACACAGCTCTAAAAACCAACATAAAAAAAGTTATGGGTGTTAGAATATGGCAATGCAAATAAACATTTTTTTTACATTTTTCTTTTTTTAAGTAGCACAACATAAAAAGTATATAAATGTGGTATTTCTGCATTTATATTGACCCATGGAATAAACCGCTGTAAAAATGAAACATGTAAAACATTTTTTTTCAGCTTCACCCCATTAATATTTTTTCTGCAATACATTCTATGGAATATTAAATGAAGCTATTAGAAAACAAAATGAGTCCATAAGAAAACATACATTTTGCATTTTAAAGGACTGGAAGTAAAAAGCAAAAATGAAAAAAGTGAAAATTGTTCACAGCAGGAAAGGGTAAAAGGGGGTGTAAAGGATTTTACTACGGATGCACTGTCCTCATAGGTCATGAACACCTGATCAGTGGGTCATGGCCCACTCACCAGCCAGTCAGTGGTTTCAAAGTAGCTCCAGTGCCAGAAGTCAGCATTATCACCATTGTGTAGTAGACTCAGCTGGTAACTGCAGTGCTGCCCCCCCCATCCCCCCACCCCGCTCCGCCCTGCCCTTCACCTCAATGTCAAAGATACTCTGAAACAGCTGATTGGTGGGGGTGTTGGTTGTCAGATTCTGATTAGATATAAATTACCTATCCTGAGGATAGGCCATCAATAGTAAAATCCTGGACAACTCCTTTAATTTTCTGCTCTGCCCGGGTTTAATCCTGCAAAATAACTATTATTTTATTCCACTATGAACTAGGGATGTTTTATCATTGTATGTGTAGGGACTGAAGGGGTCTTTTTATCTTCAGAAAAGTATGGTAAGTGGTAGGTTTTAATGGAATCCAATCATATGCCATGTTTTAGATATGATACGTTAAAGAAGTCTGCCCAGGTTTCTATTTATGGAGTTCAAAAAACTAATATATTAAACTGACTGGAGGTAGATATAGAAAATAGATATAGAAAATTATCATGCTTCACGTTTCAACAGCTAAGTGTGAACCTGAACCATAATTGTTACAGCTCAATCCATTTTCCATTAGACCTTTGTTCAGTTCATAAAGACTGAGATTTATAAAGAGGTAAATGAAAGGATCAATAAAAATGAGCTGTGAACATAATAAGAGCAGCCAGGGGGATAAATACATGTTTTATCTGGACCCAGTTCTTTCTTCTACTAGTTGTAGTAATACATCTCATCATAGAGCTTGATTTTGGTGTTGGCTGTCTGTGATTTACCTTATTGAGTCGCTCCAGATTATCTTTCAGGAATAGCTGATATTCACATTCATTTTTGTACCTGTGAATTACCAAAACAATCCATGATATATAGGTTTGCAAAACATTCATAACAGCATCCTAGCGGTTAGATCTGACCTGGAACATCCATCTTCAGTGATAAAAAGTGAACTTCCCCTAAATATACATAAATGATAACAGCTGGCTGTCTGCAGCTGCCACTAGACGGAGCTTACTGCATACAATCATACTTGTTGAATTGTAATATTACTACAGTAAGCACTGAACTCCTATGCTCCCTCTAGTGGCAGTCTTATGTCATATTTTAATTCAGTGTCTATGGAGGCGATGTAAAGTCCTGTTCTAGAAAAATTGAGCCCCATTGACTACCAGATTATATAATGGATTATAGGAGTCCTACCATCATAGACCCTGGTACAATCCATACTCATAGAAGCAGCACTATGCACACTAAAGTTGATGCAAAAAATTGTGCAAGTGTTTATTAAAGATATAGAGGCATCAGGCAGTAGAACATTTCAAGCTGCTTTTAAAGAATTGGGTTAAAAATTTACACACAATCTCCTTTTGATTATTATATATTTTGTAGACATGTCTGTTTTAGTACAAACGTATATCCCCCATGAAATAACAATTCTAGAGCGTTTTTCCTAAGAAATGGTTCCCTTGAATCTTTAGTTCATGGGTAATAAATGTACTTACTACAATAAACACGTTAGGAGAGCTGCCTCTGTCCTCTTTAATTTGTTCCCGACCACCATATGACTACAGTATATATGTCGACAGTCGGAACTTTAAATATGGCGCCCACTCGCAAGTGCAGCGGGCGCCATAGCTGCCGGGTGTGCATGTTGTTTTAAACAGCAGGCACCAAGGACTAATGTATGAGATCGACAATAACATCAATTGCATACATTTAACCCCTCAGGTGCCGTGGTCAAATGTAAATCTTTATTCCTGTGTGATGTTTCAACCCTGCTCAATGGGGTCATTGTCAAAGATCTATCTATCTATCTATCTATCTATCTATCTATCTATCTATCTATCTATCTATCTATCCATTATCTATCTTTTATCTATTATCTATCAATCTATCTATTATCTATCTATCTATCTATCTATCTATCTATCTTTCATCTATTATCTATCGATCTGTCTATTAAATATATATATATATATATATATATATATATATATATATATATATACAGTACAGACCAAACGTTTGGACACACCTTCTCATTCAAAGAGTTTTCTGTATTTTCATGACTATGAAAATTGTAGATTCACACTGAAGGCATCAAAACTATGAATTAACACATGTGGAATTATATACTTAACAAAAAAGTGTGAAACAACTGAAAATATGTCTTATATTCTAGGTTCTTCAAAGTAGCCACCTTTTGCTTTGCTTACTGCTTTGCACACTCTTGGCATTCTCTTGATGAGCTTCAAGAGGTAGTCACCTGAAATGGTATTTCAACAGTCTTGAAGGAGTTCCCAGAGGTGCTTTGCACTTGTTGGCCCTTTTGCAACCCCAGCTCACCCCAGACCATCTCGATTGGGTTCAGGTCTGGTGACTGTGGAGGCCAGGTCATCTGGCGTAGCACCCCATCACTCTCCTTCTTGGTCAAATAGCCCTTACACAGCCTGGAGGTGTGTTTGGGGTTATTGTCCTGTTAATAAATAAATGATGGTCCAACTAAACGCAAACCGGATGGAATAGCATGCCGCTGCAAGATGCTGTTGTAGCCATGCTGGTTCAGTATGCCTTCAATTTTGAATAAATACCCAACAGTGTCACCAGCAAAGCACTCCCACACCATCACACCTCCTCCTCCATGCTTCACGGTGGGAACCAGGCATGTAGAGTCCATCCGTTCACCTTTTATGCGTCGCAAAAAAACACGGTGGTTGGAACCAAAGATCTCAAATTTGGACTCATCAGACCGAAGCACAGATTTCCACTGGTCTAATGTCCATTCCTTGTGTTCTTTAGCCCAAACAAGTCTCTTCTGCTTGTTGCCTGTCCTTAGCAGTGGTTTCCTAGCAGCTATTTTACCATGAATGCCTGCTGCACACAGTCTCCTCTTAACAGTTGTTGTAGAGATGTGTCTGCTGCTAGAACTCTGTGTGGCATTGACCTGGTCTCTAATCTGAGCTGCTGTTAACCTACTATTTCTGAGGCTGGTGACTTGGATGAACTTATCCTCCGCAGCAGAGGTGACTCTTGGTCTTCCTTTCCTGGGGCGGTCCTCATGTGAGCCAGTGTCTTTGTAGCGCTTGATGGTTTTTGCGACTGCACTTGGGGACACTTTCAAAGTTTTCCAAATTTTTCGGACTGACTGACCTTCATTTCTTAAAGTAATGATGGCCACTCGTTTTTCTTTACTTTGCTGCTTTTTTCTTGATATAATACAAATTCTAACAGTTTATTCAGTAGGACTATCAGCTGTGTATCCACCTGACTTCTGTCCAACACAACTCATGGTCCCAACCCCATTTATAAGGCAAGAAATCCCACTTATTAAACCTGACAGGGCACACCTGTGAAGTGAAAATCATTTCAGGTAACTACCTCTTGAAGCTCATCAAGAGAATGCCAAGAGTGTGCAAAGCAGTGATCAAAGCAAAAGGTGGCTACTTTGAAGAACCTAGAATATAAGACATATTTTCAGTTGCTTCACACTTTTTTGTTAAGTATATAATTCCACATGTGTTAATTCATAGTTTTGATGCCTTCAGTGTGAATCTACAATTTTCATAGTCATGAAAATACAGAAAACTCTTTGAATGAGAAGGTGTGTCCAAACTTTTGGTCTGTACTGTATATATATATATATATATATATATATATATATATATATATATATAAATCCACAGAAAATAAGGCAGCACTCCCAAGTGAGGTGAATGGGTGAAGACCCTTTTATTACCCTCGGCAACGTTTCAGCCCAAATTCAATGAGGCCTTTGTCAAGCAAATACAAAAGAGGAGGAAATCGTGAATTACTACTTAAACAACGTGAATTCTTATGGATTCATCGATTAGGTACACTTAAACCGCATGGGTTGAATACTGAGTTCAAGTGGATTCTCTGTGACAGGTAGATAGATGTGTACAGGCTTGTAGAGTAAGATCTCGTTCCTTGATGACTTGCTAATAGGATTTGAACAGTGATTTTCTTAGTTATACTCATATTTCTTTTTTCTTTTTTCTAGATCATATGTACTTTGTCCTACAGTCTGGCATACCATTGTGGCTCTATGAATATACTTACCTACGTTGCTTCTGTAATTGAACATGGATTTTTTCATAAGGGGATACCAGTGGTAGAATGCAGAATTGCACCTTGGATTATCATACATGGATGAATAATGCAGATGAATATAATGATGAATAATGTATTAGTACTAGAGATGAGCGAACGTGCTCATTACGAGCACTGTAGCGCTCGGCTCCCCGGTGAACAAATGCCTGCAGGCATTGCGGATCCGTCCTCAGCTGCATGTAAGTCAATGGGGACGGTTCCGTTTGGTATGACACTCATACCAAACGGATCCGTCCCCACTGACTTTCAGTCGGGTGTGGAGGACTGATCCGTTTGATATGAGTGTCATACCAAACGATTCGTCCCCATTGACTTACATGCAGCTGAGGACGGATCCGCAATGCCTGCGGGCATTGCGCAGGGGAGCCGAGCGCTACAGTGCTCGAAACGAGCACGTTCGCTCATCTCTAATTAGTACCTGTTCACATTAGGGGCTGTGCGGGTCGACTGAGGGATGATAAGTAGCCTGCAGTTGCGTGACGTAACTTTGCCAGCATGGGAATGACACATGATGTGCCGTATCTATGTTGACATAATGGTGCGACTCTAGAGCTATTTATTATGGCCCTGGACAAGCACTGCGTCTACAACTTTGGTTTGCCTATGCCTCTGTGTTCGTCCGATTTATCCCTTTATAGAGGGCCATTGTAACTATTGTTCTGCCAGGACTTTACAAGACTGGGGAACTATATTATAATTCGATGACCCTAACTATTTTCTCTATGATGAGAGTGACTTCTACATAAATAGTATATACTGCAGCATCATCCCTTTTTTTAATATTTTTTCTTTATTCATATTGGTGATTATGCCATTATTCTTTAGGATATTACCAAGTCTTAGTCCTTTAGGTACGGTTTGGCTCTCTCCACGGTATGCCTATTTAGATATCCATGTTGCATTAGTTGTTTTTTATTGATTACATGTTTCTATGACGATGTCTCCGCCCCTGGGTGGCCCCGACGCTGTGTTGAGATTGCCTGGTGCGTGCCCCACCTCCTGGTATGCGTCATGTGCCTGAGGTCACTGCGCTTCACGTTACGTGGTGGTGCTTTTTCTTCGGGCGTTCTAGCGCTACGGGACTGGGATGACGCGCTGATGTCCTCAGCGCAGGCGAGGTGTGCCCCTAGGGACGCCGGCATGCACATGTTCCACTGAACCACCAATGGTAAGCTGGACTTTGGATTTTTTGGGAATTAATTGAACTATGTATACTATTAGCTAAGACATCTGTTATGTAATTGATTACACATGTAACTATGTGGTATTTTAATAACACTTAACACTAGGGTCTACACTTGTATATGTATATATTTAAATACCGATGCAATCTTATATGAATTTATGTGAGCACATATCACTTTTTTACAATTGTGTTTGGGCACATTTATATTAAAATGTACGTTTTGTACTATGTATATCACATTGTATCACATTATGAATTTCACATTATCTTAATTGTTAATTAAGTCACAAATCACCCCATGAAATGCTAGTTGGGGCTATATAACACTCCTGTGAATACTGTGTATTTGCTTGACAAATGCCTTATTGAGTTTGGGCTGAAACGTTGCCAAGGGTAATAAAAGGGTCTTCACCCATTCACCTCACTTTGGAGTGCTGCCTTATTTTCTGTGGATTTATCTAAAAGTGGATTCATGTACCAAGTTTCCTGAGGATCTGCACCCATTTCTCCTTTTTTCTAACTGTGCTGCTGGATTTTCTGTTTTTGTATATATATATATATATATATATATATATATATATCTATTATATCTATCTATCTATCTATCCATCCATCCATTATCTATCTATTGATCGATCAATCTATTTTATGTAACAAACCCATCTCTTCTACATCTGTTCACATATACTGCACAACACTATTCTGGAACTAAAACATCACTTGTAGGCATTATCTTCTAAAAATAACAAAACAAAGTTGTATAATTTGAAAATCTTTTAAGCTGTATTCACTTATCACAGATGATTTTGCTGACATTCAAATGCACTTGTAGGGAATCTAGATTGTCAGCTCCTTGGTAACAGGGACTCATATTAGTGATCACAACATGAGCTTACAGCTCTGTATGTTGTCTTGTTACAAACAATGGAAAAAAAATAAAAAAAAGGCTTTGTCAAACAAGGCTCAAAACACTCAACTAACACTCTCATAATATACACTGTGAGCCCAAAGATCCAATTTCTTGTGCAGATAGAAACATAACAAAATAAAAGTACTCACTTGTTTTTAAATTCATCAACCATCCTATGTGCATCTTTGTACTCTCTCTCCAGTTTGGACCGATCTGAAGACAGCTCACGAAGCCTCTGCCGATTCAGATCAATCTGTTCTGCAAAAGCTTCTTCCAGGCCGGAGATCTCATCCATCCTTTGGAAGGTCTCCAGTTGCTTTCTGAAGATGGCATTTCTTTGTTCTAGCACTCTAGCTCGATTTATGTAATTAGCAAACCTCTCATTCAGCTCCTGCAAGTGTTCAAGGCCTTGCGCCTGTGATAAACCCAGGCTGCTAAAATCTACAAGACTTTGTTCATCAAAGCCATCAGACCTTTCATACTTCTCCTTACGAACTTCTCGCGAGTAGCTGGTTTTGTACATGATGCTATCACTTTCCTAGGAAACCTTCCTCTCCCCAGGCCAAACTAAACTGAGCAAAGTTCTAACAGGCAAAGGATAAAACGTGTTGTGTCCCCATGCTCCTGTCCACTGAATGCCATCTGCAAAAACCAAATGAAATTTTGTTGAATACACTAAGCCACATGGATACTGTTCTCTGGCTTTCCAGTATTTGTCAGCAATTATTTTGTTTCAGGCATAGCAACTGCTCTGTGTTTTTCTCTGTGCAGAAGCTTAGCTTAACAATAGGACAGGCCAAACAAAAGAAATGTATTTGTTGGTATATAACTGGTTCAATTAAAATGTTCAACCAAAGCATTTACATACAAATCTTCCCTGAGATAGTGTTTAATAGTTAAAGGGGTTCTGCAGTTTTTTAAAACTGATGATCTATCCTCTGGATAGATCATCAGCATCTGATCGGCGGGGATCCGACACTCCTGGAGCACCGCTGCCTTCTCAAACAGCTCATCAGCGGGGGCCCCGGGTGTCGGATCCCCACCGATCAGATGCTGATGATCTATCCAGAGGATAGATCATCAGTTTTTAAAAACTGTAGAAACCCTTTAATATGATAAATGCAGTAAAAAACATAATATAAATCACTATTCAATTTCAAGCCCTTAAATTTTTAATGTAATTATTCAAAATGAAATTGTAGACAAAGCTTTATTAAAGGGTCTTTCCACTTTAGTTATCTGTGGTGTAATATATACCCCTGGGACAACACTGATCAGTACAGCCCTTCTTTCTGACCTCTGCTCTGGAAGACAAGGTGGTCAGCAGTGTCAGCATACAAGGACCAAATAAAAAGGAGGCTGCACACATTTTCAAGTCAAGCCCACACATTTCTAAAAAGAAAAAATACCTTTAAAGGGATTCTTTCACCTGTTTTTCACCAAAATAACTAAGAGTACTGCCCCATAGAAGATTGCATACACATCCCAAACATGCCTGTGTGCACTGTGTGTCTGTATTATGTCACATCCCAGACATACCTGTGTGCACTGTGTGTCTGTATTACATGTCACATCCCAGACATACCTGTGTGCACTTTGTGTCTTTATTCCATGTCCAGGAAAAGCACTTTTATTCTGCTGGAAAACAGCTCCCAAGTGTCACGCTCTGCTGCTGCAAGTGCCCAAAGCAAACCAGACTGAAGAGGGGAGAGCTGCTTTAGCTGCTCATATTTTGGGATTGGTAGCCACTAGAAATATGAACCTGACTTCTTTGAAAGCTGGCATTCCAAGCTTTTAAATGATACCAAAAGCATTATATCCAGTATATCAGAAGATATAGCCATTAGAAATTGAGCCAGGAGTGAAAGCTGATTTTATTTTTACTTTCAGCTGGGCACTTGGGAGCTGTTTTCCAGCAGAATAAAATTGCTTTTCCTGGACATGGAATAAAGGCACAAAGTACACACAGTGTCTGCAATCTTCTTTGGGTTAGGTGAAAAAGAGGTGAAAGACTCCCTTTAACCAATTCTTTCCCTTGTTCATAACAATACGTTTAAGGCTACTTTCACACCAGCGTTTTTGCTGGATGCAGCAGGGCTCAGCAAAAACGCTTCTGTTACTGATAATACAACCTTCTGCATCCGTTATGAATGGATCTGGTTATATTATCTTTAAAATAGCCAGGACGGATCCGTCATGAACACTATTGAAAATCAATGAGGGACGGATCCATTTTCTATTGTGTCAGAGAAAATGGATCCGTCCCTATTGACTCATCCGGCATACATACACACAGACTACATACAAACATACAGACATACATACAAACAAACATACGACATACATACATACTCACATACTCCGGACGCCAGCAGCAGGTCTCACGCGCATCCTGCACGCTGCGATGACGTTTCCCCACTGCGCCCAGCAGAGGGCGCTGTGGGGAATCGTCATCATGCGCGCAGGAGGCGCGTGAAGACGTTCTGCCGGCGTCCCGGGAGTATGTGAGTATGATGTATGTCTGTATGTTTGTATGTATGTCTGTATGTTTGTTTGTATGTAGTCTGTGTGTTGTTTTAATGTGTGTCATGTGTGGGGCCGGAGCGCTGCTCCGGCTCCACACATGTATAGCGTTAGCACGGATCCGTCGGCACCCTTTAGGTGCCGGATCCGTGCTAACGCTAGTGTGAAAGTAGCCTTACACTGTGTGTCACGATGGATCCGTCTTGCCCCGCACCAGATGGCAGACAGAAAAATGCTGCTGGTAGTTGAGCACTGGTAGTTGATTTGAATGATGAAGCTGGGAGAGGACGCAGAGACAGTTGGGAGTGGGACATACCTTAGCCCTCCCAGGACCAGAATACAGGCAATGAAATTCAGGACCGTCCCATCGGAGCAGGACAATTCGGAGGTATGCCTCTGCTCATGTAAGAAACCCAATGATTATGCTAAAAGTATATAGTTGGCAAGCAGAGGGAGGAGATGATTTTTTTGCACTGGGGCCCTTTTCCTTTTTTTGCCTTAAAATAAGAAAGAAAAACCTACTGATCTTTTATAGAGGTATAGGGATATCATTTCTGCACCTATAATTCCATGGTCTCCGCCCAGTTTCTTCTTATATTACGGTAGTGTGACCCTCTGCTAACTACAGTGGCCAAGATTGTACATGATGACATCACTACTGCCACTGAACCGACGGAGCAGCAGGGAAATTAAAAGGTGAGCAGGTCTGGGAGATGCCAGATTTTTCTTTTGGCTCTTAATAAATCATTTTACAATTTTTAAGCTCATTTGGGAAAATTCAGGCTATAAGTTTTACACAGAGCTGGGTACATGAAGCCAAATGTGTTTTATATTGAAGGACACCATTTTGTCATCCAGTATATGTTGTCCTTCCCATATAGTATGAATGCCTAGATCAGGGATGCTCAACCTGCAGCCCTCCAGCTGTTGTAAAACTACAACTCCCATCATGCACTGCTGTAGGCTGTCCAGGGATTCTGGGATTTGTAGTTTTGCAACAGGTGGAGGGGCGCAGGTTGGGCATCCCTGCCTTGGATGATAAGTTAAAATTTGGCTTCAAAGGTATTTCTTTATAGTATACCTCAGCAATCTTTAACTGCTGTACCATGGACCAATATAGAGCTGTGGATCATCTGGTACTGGTCTGCAGTGGGCACCGAAGTTGAATGGAGGGGACGGGAATTATTGGCTCCTGTGCACCGCCATTTAGCCTCATAGGCTGAAGGCTGCTAGGCCTGAGGCCTATGAGGCAGTGTTATGGTGCAGGAAGGTGGCAATGACTTCACAACATCCTGTGCTGGGTCACAGGTGGTGTGACAACAAGGAACAAAAAAGATTGTAACCAGTGTCTTCTCTTTGCATGTTTTTTCCAGTCCACACATAAAACCAGGCAACGTTTCAGCTTATTCCAAGCCTTTCTCAAGCCAGAATGTACTCATAAAATCTCTAGTTTAAATACATACATAAAAAAGGAGTTGTACCAATCCCTCACCAATCGGCAGTGTACATATAAATGTGTCACTATCTCAGTGCCAATTAAGAGCAAATGCATAATGTGGATTAAAATCTCCGCCACTCATCTAAGAGCTTCTTACATGACGTGTTACATTATGTTCCTGGACCAGTGGGCTGCAAGATGGCTGTGTCAGTGTTTTCTCTGGCGTCTCTGCTGTATAACTGCGCATGTAATTACATTATATGCGCTCAAGCTTCTAGTAGGAACTGCGCATGTCACGTGATGTCATTTTCACAAAACTTTATTCAAAAGGACAAAAACAAAGGACAAACAATTTTGCGAAAGATGCGGCCCCATTCATTTCTATGGGCGGCATTTGAAAAAATATAGAATATGTCCTATTCTTGTCCGCAATAGCATACAAGAATAAGCATTTTGTATGGGGTGCTGGCTATGTGTGTTCCGCAAATTGTGGAACACAGGCTGGTCGGCATCTGTGGTTTTGCGGATCCGAATTTCTGTGAATCACCATGGCAACCCACTGCTCACAGGGCAGCACCACAGACCGAGGCCCACTAGCAGTGGATCTCCGTCTATGTGCTCTGGCAATCCACTCTCAAATTTCGGGGGACCGGTGTCATTTTTTAATTAACCTCTTATACCATTGTACATATCTCATAAACTATAGACGTCATGATCATATATCAAAATACCACTCCAACCACGCTGGATACACCTTGTTGTTGGTCAATCTGCAACCCATTTTGTCCTAATAAAAAGAAAATATATCCAATTACGTGTAATTTCTATATTAAAATAATCAAAACCCCCCCATAAAACGTATATCAGAGGAACAGAGAGACCTTGGGCTCACTAAAGATTACTCATTATCACATTGATCTCAATATTTAACCCTCTTGGTTGTAATGATTGCAGTGTATGAATCCGTTTCAATTCTTTCTTGCGTAACAAACCTTCTCTGTCACCTTCTTGACGGAGGGGAGGCACAGAGTCAATAAACTTAAATCTTAATTGATTTTTCTTAATTGCCCCTTTTCTTTAAAAACATGACCTACAACAAGACGGAATCCTCAAACTTAAGTTTGGTGGTAAATATGTCTTCTATTGAGCTACCAGAAAATGAGGTTAAGGTGTTAAAAAAGGGATTATCATTTTGTCCAACAGAGACTATTGACCAGCTTCACCTAGAGATTGATTTACAGCATTTCTTTGAGAGAAGTACTGGAAAATTCGATTTGGCATCTTCGCCAAATTTTACAAAAATTTTGCTTTGACAGAGATGCGATAGAGCGGCTCCTCATCATTGTACCCATTAGATGCTGCATTCATACATGATTGCGGCATCTGAGAGTAAAAACAGTGCAAAAGTAACAGGAAAAAAAATTAAATCATACTTACCTCCTCTATTTCCTTGCGACGGGCCAACCACGCCATCTTTCTATATTGTTATTGGTAATGTTGGGCATGGATTCTATAATATGTACTTTATTTTCTGAGCACATGTACCTCAAAAGGTTAAAAAAAAAGTTAAGGCTTTCAAAATATGGCCAAAGAAAGTATATTGTTATGCAAACGTGTAAAAAGTTATATAAATTTGATACTGATGTAGCTATACTGACCCAGAACGTAAGGGTAGCATACGATTTATCTGCATAGTGAACGGCACACATTTTTAACTATAATAAAGTGGAATTGCTGTTTTTTTCCATTACTCCTACACAGAGAGTTGATAAAAGTTCATCAGCAAGTTGTATGTAGTCAAAATGCCACTGAAAGATAGGACTTGTTCCTCAAAAACATGTAGCTGCAGTAAAGTGGATAAGTAGAGTATAAAATATGTTTTTATATTAATGTAATTTTATTTGCCAATAACCTGTTTGTAACCAATACCTCCATTTCCAAAAGCTTTCTTTTTTTCTGCATGGATATGCAGCCAAGAAATTCTTTAAACATTCAAAAATAGGCCAAAGCGGTCAGCACTGGCTAGTGTGTGTAATGTTCATTCCTGGACTACTCCTGTACTACTTGAATTGTGATCATCAGCGGTGCTCAGCCAAACAAAAGTCCGTTATCCACAATAATCATTGAGAAAGAAGAAACACCAGGACTTTTCTGCAGCTTTTATTGTTCCATCTTTAAAAACATGGTGGATGTGGGTACAGCACAGTGAAAGGCAAAAGCCGTTTTCCACTCCCTATGCTTCCGCAGGCCTCAGCGCAATGACACCGACGTGCCCACGTCATATATGCTCTCACGTCGGCATCATCACCGTGACAACATAAGACGGCTAAGTAAAATAGATTGTACAAATGTAAATAAATCAAGAAAACTATATAAATACTGCTAACTCATTCTTGTCATTTAGCCCCTAAGGGCCAAATGCGTTTGTCTTAATAATCCATGACGCTTCTTTTGGTAACAGGATGCGGTTCCTGCCCCCACCGCGAACTGGGACTTGCACCACCTCTATGCCTGCACATGTTATTACATCACTTTTACCTTCATGTGCTTTATGTACACAGGCAAAAGAAGACAACATATACTACAAACTGTGGTCTACAGGATATGAAGTGTCTCGCTACATGGTCAACCCCCCTCTCCCCCCACAATTTTTAGGTACTTACGTCAACATATAAACCTGCAGATTGAACAATGCCCACAGCTAAAATTACCCTGAGGGGTATATTTTCCTAGCCAATTCACATTCTCCTCTTGGAAGTGACTGCTCACTATAAAGTCCCTAATAGTTCTATATCTTCTGAAACTAATGATAGGGCTTTTCTGTGTTTTCTCCCTTAAGGACTCAACATCTGACAATTATTTAAGATGGCCTTTTTGATGACATGGGCCATAGAGTTATATTTAAAAGTAAAAACTGGTCTTTGGTTCCTGTTCTTATCTCTACATTGTTTCTGCTTTTGTTTAGGTACTAGATAACCTCTCTTTCATGCCTTCACATAAGTAGCATGTTTTATATCTTCAGGGTAGCCTCTCTGCAAAAATTGCGTCTTCAACCCTCTAGATTGCTCAATAAATTCATCTCTCTCTATTATTATCCTTCTCAGATGCATAAATTGTCCATATGGGACTGCCAGCTTTACATGAGGGGGGTGGAAGCTACCATAGTGCAAGAGTGAATTTGTGGAAGTAGGTTTCCTATATACAGTAGTATGTAGAGTATTTTTCTGTATCCTTACTCAGACATCCAGAAACTCCAACTCCTCAGCATCTATTTTACTTGTAAATTGCATATTCATGTGATTACTAACATTCCAATATTCCACAAATTCATCAAATTGCACTATGGTACCTGTCCACACTATAAAGACATCATCAATAAATCTCAAAAATAACCTGATGTAGAATACAAAAGGATTATCTATTGTGAATACATAATCATCTTTAAAAACCGCAAGAAATAGATTAGCGAACGTACATGAGACTGGTGTCCCAATGACTGTACCCATTATTTTTTTCCAGACCCACGGAACGGAAGTGCGGATGCGGACGGCACACAGTGTGCCGTCCGCATCTTTTGCGGCCCCATTGACTGTGAATGGGTCCGCACCTGGTCCGCACCCGGTTCGCAAATTGCGGATCGGATGCGGACGATTTTTGCGGACGTGTGAATGAGGCCTGAGGCTGATGCTGCAGGTCCCTACCTTATGTAAATTTAGGTCACATGTCACTGCCAGCCAATCACTGCTGGGGAGGTATAGGGGCTGTTACATCACAGCAGGCGTTCCCACGGGCTTCCCTTTGATGCTGATTGGCTGAAAAAAACGGGCATTTCAAATTGGCTGTGACTCACGAATCTTCACGAATCCGCGCTGCCTCGGGATGCCGAGCCGAAGCGGGCAAGATTCGTGCGAATCCCGAATCTTGCCGCTCCAGCTCGCTCATCACTAGTGAATCACAACTTTTTTTTGTTGCTTCACCTTCCAAACTAAAATTAAAAATTGAACTAAAATTAAAGGGGTTGTCCGGGTTCAGAGAAGAACCCGGACATACCTGCAATTTCGCCCAGGCAGCCCGCCTGAAGAGGGCATCGGAGCAACCTATGCTCTGACGCCCTCCTTTGCCCTGCGCTAATTAGCGCAGGGCAAAGGAATTTAGCCAGGTTCCGGTGACGTACCGGTCCCTGCCGGGCAGAGGCTTCCGCCCGGCAGTGAGCCGGTGACGTCATCGGCGCTGATGGACGGGCTTTAGCGCTGCCCTAGCCAGTAAAACGGCTAGGGCAGCGCTAAAGCCGGCCCATTAAGGCCGGTGACGTCACCGAACTCACTGCCGGGCGGAAGTACCCGCCCGGCAGCAAGTATTTATAAACAAAAGAGACCTTGCCCTGCGCGATCTAGCGCAGGGCAAGGGGGGGGCATCGGAGCATGAGATGCTCCGATGTCCTCTTCAGGCGGGCTGCCTGGGTGAAATTGCAGGTATGTCCGGGTTCTTCTCTGAACCCGGACAACCCCTTTAAGTAACCAATAACTCATATATACCTAAGAAAATGACAAATCCCCTTGCAATAAAATAAGCCCTTACACAGCTTCATAGATAGAAATATATATATATATATATATATATATATATATATATAGTTATGGATGTCAGAATATGGCAATGCAAATAAATGTTTTTTTTAATATTAAAACATAAAAAGTATACAAATTTGGTATGGCTATAATCCTACTGACCCACAGAATAAAGGTAATGTGTCATTTTTACTGAATAGTGAACACTGTGGAAAGTAAACACATGAAGAAATGAACCGGTTGCATTTTTTTTATCTAGTTCTACCTTTTTAAAGAAGAAATCCCACCAAAAATGTTATTCTCTGACCGGTTAGAAAAGCACATGATGTAATCTGTAGTGAAGGTAATCTTCTTACCAGTGGCTGTATTTGTGAGTCATACCTCCTTTCTGATCCTCAGCTGTGTCATGTGGCCAGCAATCAGACTTTCCAACTGACATAGCATCTTATGTGTGGACAGGAAGTCAGTTTCTCTATGTATTCCTATGAGAGCCTCAATGTCAGTCTCATAGGAATGAATAGAGACGTAACTGGCTTCCTGTCCTGTGTCAGTTGGAGATGTTGGTCACATGACATCCCTCTAGCAGGTCAGAGAATAAATATTTTGCCGGGAGTTCTACTTTAATCATTTTCTTCCAACCTCCCAATACATCATACGGAATAATAAATGGTGCCATTAAAAATTGCAACTTGTCCTGCAAAAGACAAGCCCCCATATGACTATGTGAATTGAAAAATAAAAAATTATGGTTTCAGGAAAGCAGGGATTAAAAAACAAAATGAAATAATGAAATTTATCAACAGAAATGGGTTAGAAGAGTTGGGCACAGGGAGATTTGCCCTCTAGGTAGCTTTTACTCAGCTTTACCCTGCCCAGTTACCTTGATTGGCAAATCTCTTCTTGTATTGACAGCTCTGATTAGTTCCATTGTTTCAAGATCCAGTTCTGATTCATACTCTAAATCAGGCATGCCCAACCTGCGGCCCTCCAGATGTTGCAAAACTACAACTCCTTGCATGCCTGGACATCCTACAGCTATCAGCCTACAGCAGGGCATGGTGGGAGTTGTAGTTTTACAACAGCTGGAGAACCACAGGTTGAGCATCCCTGCTCTAAATGCTATGCAGTCTCATATGGAGCAAGCTACGATGCTCTATGTGTTTTGTCCCTGTTGCCAGTTCACCAGTTGTCTTTACTTTAACCACTTTTGGTAGGTACGATTATACAACTGTATACAAGAAACATCCTACAAGACCTGTTATTTTTTAGATGTTCTGACACAGTCATCTAGTCTCCACAATGTGGCACTTGTCAAAGTCAGTCAGGGCCTTTCATTTTCTCAACTTCAAGAACTCAATGTTTATTTACTGATTTATATATCTCACCCATGACAGATGCTTCAGTAACAAGATAAGCCATGTAATTCTCTTCAGCCCTCACTGGTTTTAAGATTATGATTTATCTGTGTCTATACAGTAAGTGAAGTAAAAAAAAAAGTTGTATGGAGTCAAAAAGAAAAAAAAGAACATCAGAAGAGATCTGTATTATCAACATTATGTGTAGAGATGAGTGAATCATGCAAAATTTTATTCGCGGAACATTCGCCGAACTTTCCCTAAGATTTGTATATTCGACGAATAGATTCGTTGAATTTGCGTACAAAATACATGTAATTATATGGCTTTTAGCGAACTTTCGTGCACTTATAACGAACGTTCAGGTAAAAAGGTACGCAACCTCTTTGAACATGTAAGCATAAGCGTACAAATTGCGTACGAAAATGAAGGGCTTTGCTGGAGAGGAATGGTGGAGCAGGAGGAACGCTCTGAGTCTGACCCCTGGCTTCATATGCACACTGTATCAGGAGATGACAGCAGATCATCCGGCTGAGACTGAGATGAGCGTGCCATCCATTCCACTACCTCATCCACTTTCTCCTCCACTACAATTTTGCGCCTTCGTGGGTTAACCTGGTGGAACAATGGCCAAGTATTGCGAATACTACTAGTAGATGCTCCGGCTTCAGGTTAAGTCCTCGTTGTGGCTCCCATAAAAGCTGCAGGATCCGATTCCTTACCTAAGGGCCAGCAGGTCCTCTTCACTGCTGCTGGAGCTAAAAGACAAGAGAGGGCGCTCCTGTCTCATGAAAGCGACACTGGCTGCGGCAGCAGACCCCCACGACCTCTCAGGGATGGTCTTGGTAGTGACCGGGCGGTCACACTGGCAAGGGCCGTGGCAACTTGGGCCTTGCCCATTACCTTGTAGTGGCCAGATCCTCCTGCTGGCATACAAGGTGACAGAATCTCCGGCTGTAAGGGCTCTGGTAACGGTCTTCCGTGAGCGGCGGACTGTGCGGCCTGCACCTGCCATGGCAGTTGGTATTGTACCACCGATGGCTGGTACACAAAACTGTTGGTGGTCATCTGTCCCACATGAAGGATCGGCGGCGGTGGCAAATCTGGTATCAGGGGTTCCAGCTGAGCAGATTGCAGAGTCCCATCATTGGTCTCATGGGAACACTGAGCCTCTTCTGCGGCCTGGGCCTCCTCAGTCCAGTCTTCCGGGGGCGCTGCAGGAGTAGCTGGTCGCTTAAGGAGTTTCACCCCAGTAGCAAAGGGGCCTTGGAGGCTGTTCATTGGGGTATACTCCACGTAATCCCCTGGATGGAGATTGTGGCGAACAGGCGGAAGATACGGCCGCTTTACAGAACGGCGGTTTACGTATAATTCTTCCGCCGTCTCCTCATCGCCGATAAAACCTACTCCCCGTTCCACACTGAACCAAATAACGGTACCCCTTCGCCGCTCCAGCTTGGGGTCACCGGACCGTGGGTGTTCCAAAACCTGCACTACCCACTCCTCTACCAACTTTTTGTATTCCCAGAGGGTCAGGGCGTTCCGGGTGACAGCCTCGGGGACCATTGAATTTTGCCGAAGGGAGTAGTCCTTCCGCAGCGTGAATTGAATTCGTACGCAACAGCGTATAGAGTAACTTATACGTAGCAATAGCGTATAATTTATAGGACAAACTACGTAGCGAATGCATACAAAGCCGAAGTGAATCACCTAATATTTGGATTCGCTTTGCAGCTAAAAATTCCCAAGATTCGATACGAATCGACAAATCGATTCGCTCATCTCTAATTGTAAGCCAGCCAATGCTTCTCTAGGTTTCTGGGGAAAATATATGAAAATTAGCACATCTTAAATCTGCTGGCATCAGATAGGCTGAGAAAAAAAATTTAATATCTTTCCCAGAAACACAGAGGATTATCACCTGGCCAACAATACTTCATACACATACTAGACAAACTACCATAGGTGCTCTCCATAATTAGAAAGAGTACTCCCAGACAATTTATATACGTTGCTCAGGTATCCAGAATAGCATACTAGTCTTTATATCTTTGCTCTATGATTTTAAACTTAAAAAAAAAAAAATCAAATGCTTGACAAAGATTCTGGACTCAGACCTTTAGAAGACAAGTTTATGCTGATTCAATTATTCTTTATTTAGCTTTAGATTTTTTGTTAGTATAATGTCAAGGTAGTTCTGTTTATTTCATGCCCTTTGAGAAACATTCCAAATTAGTTTTTCTTCTGTGACACAATGCCCTTTTCTTTATTTCTCTGTTGCTTTTCTTTTGCAGTTCTGTCTTTCAAATCATTTCTAAAGATATCTCAGATATCAAGAACAAAGATGTATTTTTTTGGTACAGTGAAGGCTTACTTCATGCAAATATCACAAATGAGCCAATTTAAAAACATAAATGCAAAAGAGACAAAAACGCAAGACCATAAAAAAGCCGGCATAGGGAAGTGGGAGAAAAAGGGAAGGAGTAAGAACTTTTGTTACAGCTATGGAATTTATTCAAAAGTATGGTCCAGAGATGACTAAATCGTGAGGGGTAGAATGGAATAACTGTGTATGTACATCAAAACTATGAACATTGCTTTATCTGAAATCAGATCTGTGAATGTACCAATGAAGTAAACTGATGTCAAATTATATCGGTGTCTTGGAAATGTATCCGTTTGTCCCAAATCTGTAAATAAAGAACAAACATTTCAAAGTCTATAACCACAATGCTTCATATGGTAGAAGGTAGAATAAAAAAATTTCCATTTTGAAATGACCTAATATTATTTCCTGGCTTCTATACAGTCGAATCACATTATTATGACTAAACTGGAGCGAATCACGCTTCGGATCATAGATCCAAAGTTGATTAGTTCATGAACTTAGTCTGAAATACTGTTCCCGTACAGTATTAAAATGTATTTGCTCAGTGGAGGAAAACTTCTTCTCGTCTGAAGTTGCGCAAGTCTTTAGTAAATAACTTAATTGTTCCTATTTGCTTATTTAAAAACATTTTAAAATAGGAATCTGAAGTCGGGCTTGGTACTGGCTGGTAGCTCAGTACTAAAGATGAGCGAAGTTTTAAAAAAATTGATTTGGGGGGGCATGGCTTCGCAGCCAAGCGTGATGGCAGCTTGAACCTTGTGCTCTGGCTCCACTTACAGCGTTTCAACCCTGCAAACCCTCTAAATCTAAGCAGTCCAAGTTCCACGGACTGGAGTAGAAGACCCCCCTAATGATGACCAGGGGCAAGAAAAGCATGAGATCCAAAGGCAAATTGGACTTTTTCTTCGGCCCAGAACGGGATAAAGATGGTGCCGACAGCGGAGAGGTGCTTACCGCTCCTGGATCCAGCCCGACCTCCTCACAAAGCTCCCGCTCTTCAGACAAGATGGGTGACGGAGACCACAGAGGTGAGGATACTGCCTTACATGTCTGAAACTCACCAACTTCCATTGTACAGCGGCACCTCGCCACCCGGGCTCGGGAAGCTGAAGCAGAATGTAGGCCTGCGGCAATGGCGCGAAACCATCCTCCATCGCCATCTACCAGTCCAGCCAAGCAGAGACCGCGCCTGTAGGAACAACCGGAGCGGGTCCAACAACATGAAACCACTCTGCCTGCAATCAACAACGCTTCTCTCGCGGAGGTACTTCACCAATTCCCTACAACAGATAAGCCTGCCTCAGGTACTTTATTAAAAGACATGTTTATCGTATTCAATCAATCCATGTTCACACAATAGTCGCAATTCCTATCTCCAATTCAAACCACGGCTACTGAACTGGGCGACAGAATGCAGCATGTGGAAGTTAAAATGGGAGAATTTGCACAATCTCACAACAACCTCATAGACTCCCATGACCTGTTAATGGAGGAGGTGACGCAGTTGAAAGCAAAGGTGGCGGACATGGAAGACAGGTCCCGCCAAAATAATCTTAATCTGCGTGGAGTCCCAGAAGACATTCCACAGGCAGACCTCTCGGACTATATAAAGTCCTTAATCAAGTCACTTGTCCCATCATGCACAGCCCTGGATGTCACCATTGATAGGGCGCACAGAATTGCCAAACCTAAACATCTCTCTGAGGAGATCCCCAGGGACGTTTTGGCAAGAATTCATTTCTTCCAAACGAAAGAAAAAGTCCTTACTGCTGCAAGAATACTGAAGGAATTACCTGCTCCTTACTAAGCCGTAAAACTATTTGCGGATCTATCAGCGGCTACCCTACAGCTTCGCAGAGAACTCGCTCCAATAACGATAGCCCTAAGAGACCACGCAATTGTGTATCGCTGGGGGTACCCAGTAAAGCTCCTGGTCCAAAGGAATGGATCATTTGTGGTCATCCGTACTATGGAAGAGGGGAAGGCGACTCTGGCCTCTTGGAATATATCAACAGCAGCAGTGAACTCTTCTGGAACCGCTACACGTATCAACACAGACCACAGATGGCAACTCTTGGAAAACCGGCGGAAGAAGAAGCATCACTGAGGGGAAACAGGACTTATACAGATTACCATCACTTCAGGAGCCGATGAGTATTACCCGCACTGATGCTTTTGTCTGAACTTTCCCCAGATATCTGTGAAAGGCTTTACACTATGCCTTCTCCTTTTCTTTTCCTTTGCCTTTCACTGAGGGCGTTGTTCGCTGTTTTAGTATGGTTTTCGTTCTTTTTATTCTTCTTTTCTATTACTCCCAGATCCTTTTTTGGTAGATTTTGTCATTCCTATATTGGGCCGGTGATGTCCCACAGGGGAAGCCTTTGACCTCCTTCCAGATCCAATATATGACTGCGTACGATAGCTACTTTCCCGCAACAATGGTTATCCGAGTAGGTTCGCTAAATGTTAGAGGCTTAAACAGCCCATATAAGAGGCGTATGATGTAGAAGGAAACTATGTCCTTAAAATGTGATGTATTCTGTGCACAAGAGACACATATTATCGCACCCGATGCAAATCGCATCAAACATGCTTGTTTTCCAATCCTACTCCAGGCTCATAGTGCAAAGAAAAAGAGAGGGGTTCTATTAGCTATCCGGAACACAACTGCACACTCTGCTGTTTCTACCACTATTGACCCTGGAGGACGATATATTATACATATTTGTCATTTGAACAATGTTATGTCTACCATAGTGGGCCTATATGCCCCCAATGTGCGGCCGTAACATTTTTTTAACAAACTGTTTAAGAAAGGTCAGTCACTGCAAAAGGGCAGATTAGTTGTCTGTGGAGACTTTAACCTAGTCCCTGATACCACCTTAGATACTACCACCTCCACAAGACATACCTCTCCTACACTTGATCACATACTCGTGGGATATCCCTTGTATGATGTTTGGCGCATTCAACATGCGGCTGAAAAAGATTTTACTTATTTTTCTCCAAGTCACCACTCTTACTCTAGGATTGACTTAATGTTAACAGATAACCAAACCCTATTGTCCATTAAATAATTCTCAATCGGCACTATTACGTGGTCCAACCACGCCCCAATACTGATGGAAATTGAAGAAACCTTCGCCCAACTCACTATGGAAGTTGAATGAATACCTGTTAGCAGACTCCAGGTACCAACCAGAAATTCGGAGGGCCATGGAGGAATAGTTCCAGTTTAATGTACCATCTGTGCCGAATCCGTCCACCGTGTGGTTGGCACATAAGGCCTGTATACGAATACGCGGCATATTTATAAAAATAGGACATAGAGACAAGAGACAAAGAGGCGAACTAACCTGTACCCTACTGTCCCGTCTGCAACAGCTAGACTATCAGAACAAAACACACCCCACTCAACATTTGTCAGATGAACTTGCCTCTCTCAGACTACAGCTAAGGGAAAGCTTATTGCACAAGTATGAGCATTCACTGAAAAAGGTCAAAGCCAGATATTATTCTCAGGCTAACAAAGCAGGGAGTTTATTAGCTAGGAGAGTCAAGGCCAGAGCTTTAAAAGACCGAATTGCATTCCTCTGGAACTCATCCAAGTCTCATAAATTGTATGATCCCCTATCTATAGCGAAAAGATTTAGGTTCTACTATTCACAGCTCTATAACCTAACTGACAACCCTGAATTTCGTCCTGCATCTACTCAGGCTATAGAGCGTTTTCTTAACACCCTAAACCTCCCTACCCTCACGGATGCTCAACAACAATCGCTAACAACTCCGGTCACAGTAGAAGAAGTCTCTAAAATAATTAAGTCACTGCCCAACCAGAAAAGCCCGGGACCTGATGGTCTTCCTAACTCTTATTATAAGACCTATGCCTCAACCTTGACACCCCACCTACACGCCTCCCTGTCTCGTGCCATGACCGACGGACACTTCCCTCAGTAAATGCTAGAGGCAGTAGTAGTCACCCTGCCGAAGCTCAGCAAGGAACCCAACGTTCCACAAAACTTTCACCCCATCTCCTTACTGAACACAGATCTTAAGATCTATGCAAAAATATTTGCAAACAGACTAGCACAGATAGTTCCATACCTAATTGATCATGACCAAGTGGGCTTCGTGCAGGGCAGGCAAATCACAGATAACTCCAGAAGAGTACTAAACTTAGTTGACTATATCAATAGAACATCCATGCCAGGTCTTCTGGTTACTCTGGACGCCGAGAAGGCATTTGACAGGGTAAATTGGTCCTTTGCCTTGGTCCCGGATTCCACCATAACAGCCCTAAAAGCATTGTATACTCTCCCCTCTGCCAGAGTCCTGGCTAATGGAGCCTTATCAGACCCGTTTCCAATCACTAATGGCACGAGACAGGGATGCCCTCTCTCTCCCCTCATTTTTATCCTTTCCCTAAAGCCCCTCGTCGTAGCGATTAGAGTATCCCCTGAAATACAGGGTATACGAATTGGCAATAGGCAACACCGTCTTTCACTACATGCTGATGACATTATTCTGACACTGTCCCAACCGACTGTATCTCTGCCCGCAGCAATGCGAGTATTGGATACATATGGTTCTGTTTCATACTACAAACTCAATTAAAGCAAATCCCAAGCCTTAGCTTTTCAAATCCCACAGGCGGATCTCTCCATTCTGAGAAATACTTTTTCCTTGGATTGGAGGGACTCTGAATTTGGGTGACTTCCTCTCCTAAGAGCCTGTATAAGGCGAACTTTCTACCAATTATTTCCTCATTACAATCTGAACTTGAGAGTATGGGGAAAACTGAATTGTCATGGCTGGGACGTATAGCGGCTTTTCAGCAACATTTACTACCCAAACTACTATATCTCTTTAGGACTATTCCCATTGCATTATCCGCCTCTTTCTTCACCTCCATAAATAAACTAAACCCAGAATACCTAAAGGCATCATGTGTAGACACAAGTGGTATGGAGGCCTGAGTCTGCCCAATGTCTATGATTATTACCTTACATCTAGGATTAACTAATTGAGAGAGTGGTGGACATCTAATGATTCTACTCACTGGGTACATATTGAGCAGACTCAGGCTCTGGGACGAAATCTTAAAGCTCTGCTGATGGCGTCCTTACGTGACTCTTTCTCTATCCAGGTAAAACCGTATTTCATTGCGACGTCCTTAAAACTATGGCAAACCTACCATTTTGCAGGGACAGGCACACCTGTCTCCCTGGCGGGGCTCACACCTATAGACTCTCTACAATGTCTGTTACCGTACATCTCATTATCCAACTGGAAGGAGAACGGCATACTATATGTGGCAGACTTATTTTCCCATAACTCCATTAAAACCTTCAGTACATTACTTGACAGTCATAATATACCGAACAAAGAGTTTTATAAATACCTGAGAATCAAACACCTTTTAGGTACCAGCCCGGCTTTTACAGCTCGAGCTCATGTGGACCTATTGAAAAGATGGTTGATATCAAATGTGGGTCCACCGGGTATCAAACTGCTATACTCTTACTTGGGGAGTAAAGAAACTTTCATAAAATCAACCCCCTTTTTATCATGGGAAACAGACCTGGGCCGCTCCTTTTCGACTACACAATGGTTATCGGCCATCAGATTCCCAGCGTCCAAACTGAAATGCACCACGCATTTTGAATCATATTTAAAAACTGTATTACGATGGTACTACACCCCAGTACGCCTAAGCCATATGTATCCAGGGGCCTCCCCAATGTGCTGTAGGAATTGTGGTAGACGGGGCTCCCTGCTTCATATATTATAGGAACGGCCCTAAACTTTCCCAGCTATGGGACTCCGTATTTAGGTCTGTATCTAGTTCAGTTGGCTACAGCTTGACCCCAGATCCATCCATGGCTTTATAACTCCTAGATCTGGATAGCCTACCTTTGCCCTATACGACAATATCTATGCATGTCTTCTTGGCTACCAAATTAGCCATTTTGAGGCACTGGAAAAGCACAATTATCCCTAGCTACCAGGAAATCTTATCTGCAGTAGAGGTCACGAGATCTTATGAAAAAACGTATGCACAGAGTAACTTTAATCTAATAAAAAGAATTATGAAAGAGATTGGAGGTCATGGAGTTCTTTCTACCCCCCGCTCCCCCGCAATCATCCACTTAATGTCCCTAATAAACCATAATAATCTACTTAGCTGGTATCTTCTTAGAACACGACATTACCTACCAAAATGTTGTTCTGATGTTTGTAGCAGAGTGCTTCTTCTTTTTTTTCTTATTCATTTACTTTTTGTTGTTTTACAAATTCTAGATTGTTTTTTGCGAGAGTATTTCTTGTACAAAATGGAGATGCATGTTCAACATTTATGTTATACTATATAACGCTTATAATATGTTGATTGACGCTTCAATGACATTCTATTTTTGTACCTCATTCTCTGTACATGAATCACTTTGATGTTTTATTGTAAAAACCTAAATAAAAATATATTGACTAAAAAAAAAAAAATCCTGGTGTACAGTGTAGCAACATGCATAGGTTGTCCCTTCTGGTAACAAAACAGTTCTGAGTGACAGGCAGGCCACATATATGGCGATGGCCATCATCGTGCAGGCCACCAAAATTCCTAAGTAACCCCGAGCTAAACAAAAAAAAAATAAAAAAGCATACAGCATCCTTCAGTAAAGCAAAAAAAAAAAAAGATGTGCGTCCCTGCAGGTGTCTATTTTAGTGGAACAAAATAAAGACATGGAGGCAGCGCCAATAAAGTAGTGAAGAAAAAAAGGTTATTTTAATCTATGTTACGGCAGTGCAAACATATGAGTTTGAATCTCTTCTATTAGATGTAGAATGACTGTGCGTCACTGTAGGCTTAGTTCACACTTCATTTATTTGGTCAGTAATTGTCAGCCCAAAGGAGGTGCGGGTCAAACCAACAGAACAGGTGCAGATCTATTTATGATACGGTACCTAATCAGAGAATAGGCTTGGCTCCTGAATTTGCCTCACAATAAGTGATAGAAATAACTGACCAAATAACAGAAGTGGGAACTCCGCCTTACAAGTCAATGCTAGTGTCACGTCCAATTTATCAGCGTGGACTTAACTGTGCATTGGCCAAAAATTCAAGAAGTGGCCCCTTGACAGTGGGGAGGGTGTCAGCAATAAGGCTCTGTTCCCATCATAGTTTATTTCCCCGTTCTTCTGAAACGTCAGAAGACAACTTAAAAAAAGTGGATCCTGTAGTTTGAGCATCTGCCTCCATACTGCTAGTATTTGGTCAGCATTTGATCAAAATACTGACTGTGTGATAGAGGTCTCATGCTCATTTTGCAGAGTTTTGGCTAGAGATGAGCGAATCTATTTGCCGCTTCGTAGATTCGTATCGAATGCTCCTTTTTTCCTATTCCAAAGCGAATCCAGATTTATTCAGCTTTGCTTCGTATTATTCATAAAGATTCTTAAAATTTTGAACGCCCCCCCCCTGGGCCCCAGAAGCGTGAAAATGACGATACAACCCCTCAAGAGCGAGAAAGTGCAGATACGCCGCCTCAGAAGCGTGAAAAACCGGCCCGGCCCACCGGGAACTATCTAATTGCACGTATAGGGAGTGCAGATGGTGGGGAGTGGGGAGAGATGGTGTTTGGTAGCAAGTACCCCGACCCACCGTCCAGTTCAGAGGAGATCACAGTGTCACAATTGGCCAAAAGAATTCCACCGGCTCCTGACTCGATGTTTGCCATGTCGGCTGATGCGGCCGAGGCACCTGGGGCGTCCACTCTGCGAACCAGGAGGAGAACAACAACACCTTCCATGCGGCAGAATCCCATCGTGCCTGCATCAGTGACTGCCCATGCCCACGACCCTATGGGACTACAAGAATGCGGTGGAGGACTGGGACATCCAAGTACTGGACCATCCGAGGCATCAGGTGGAATATACCCCATGGGCATCCCTGAAAGGCCCTTTGCTACCTGCATCATCACCAGACGTTTGGCCGAAAGAACCAGCTAGTGCAGGACGCGTGTGCTGCCTACAGGAGTCACCAGATGGCACCCTCCGTTTCAGGGAGAAGCCACAGCCGGAGCCTCTGATCCCTGGATTGCTACCAGCACCACCACCACAGTCCTTTCAGCTGGGTCAGCTGAGGACATCATCCTTTGGTTTCCAGTCCACGGTGATCCAGTACCAACTTCCATGGAAAATGAAGTCAGCAGCAGCCAGGAAAGCTGGCAGTTCTTCCCTGTGTGCAACCTTGCCTCAACTGCTGCAGCCAGAAGTCCTTACCCCTGCTGTCCCGGCAGGAGCATCCTCTAATGTCATTCAGCAGCAGTTCCAGGAGGACATCAGGTTCCTCATCTGAGGAACCCTTCCACTGGCTGAGTGATTTAAAGGACAGCTCTGTAGGACCTATGGGAGCCACAACATGGACTGCACCTGACGGGTGAGTGCTACTTGGCACTTGTTCTTAGTTTATGTTGTTTTTATTGCCCCCTGTTTGACTCTCACCCAGATGGACATTGCTTGTCAGGGCTCCGCTCCCCATTCTGCAGAAAATTCCCAGTTGCTCCTATTTTCCTTTTTCCCCCCTTCTCAGGTTATTTGGGAGCCCCCTTTGCAAAAAGGGTTCTCTATTTGCTGCTATTTTATATTATCCATGTGGATTACACGTTATCTGTTTGGATTACAAGATTACCTCACGTGGATTACAATTGAATTTTGGACTATGTTTTCCAGTGTTTTATGCCAAGCAGCCATGAGGAGAGACTCAAACGTATATCTGAGTCTATTATGCTTGCAAATGTGAAACTGATTGCACTAAAATGTTTGCATAATTATGTCTTTGCTGTATTTTAGCATAGCAATAATGTTTTTACAGGTTCAGCAATGTTCACGCACTTTAGCCCATTGTGTGTATTCTTTTTCAGGTACTGCAATGTGTCCTATTATGCACTTATTGTATGGTATTTTTAGTAAATTATGCACTTAACCGGACAGCTAACAGTGAGCACCTTACTTTTCTAGCTCATGGACTGCCTCTGAGGACTGTACGCCGCGGCCTAGCCTCTTGTGTGCGTATGACGCAATCGTGAGTCAATAGTACGCTAAGGATTCGTGCGCATTTTTTACACTAATGCTTACGCATTCAGTTCAGTAGCGTACTTTTAACAACGCTTAGACTATGTTCGTAATTTGTGCAGTAATGTTTGCAAGACAACGATTATTTTTTTACACAAATTCGACTGAATAAATTTGTATTAAGAACAAATCTTGTCATAAATTCGTTGATTATTCAGCTAAGCAAATTCTTGATGATTCACTTATCTCTAGTTTTGGCCGTTTGTGCCTGAAATCAGCTTTATTCAGATGCTCAGTATTTGGTCAGTTTTTTTCATCAGTATATGATCAGTATTGGTAAGGTATAAACAGAGATAAGATATAAACAGAGATGACATGTGATGGAAATATTTGCATGTCTTCTGTGTTTTGGACCCACCTCTGCTTTTGGCTTCCAAATCATGATCAAATCCTGATGCAAAATATTACCCTTTTATAGAGGCCTTCTGGATGATCAAATGACGGTGATGTCAACATGGCCAAACAGGGACACTAGTGGCCCCATAACAGAGTGGTGAAGGTGGCAACAGCAGTGGCAGTAACAGCACAAGATGGTGACAGATCACAGTAGGGGCAGATCATAGTAGAGGCAGCAGGCATGTGGCATCAGGCTGGTGGCAGTATCAAAATAGTGGCAGCAGGATGTATGCAGACGTAATGGCCCATTTGTCACAATTAGAGATAAGCAAATCTATTCCCCCGCTTCGTAGATTCGTATAGAATCTTACAAATTTTCTCCTCCGAAGCGAATCCGGATTTTTTTCGGATTCACTTCGTATTATTCGTAAATTTTCGCAAAAGTTTGAACGATAACGATACGTACTATATGTACGAAACGTACGCATTCTTCGTGAGTCGGTAAAATGACGATATGTCCCCGCAAGAGCAGGAAAGTGAAGATACGCCCCCCCCCTGGAAAAAAAACAGCCCACTGGGATGTAACTATTTGCACGTATAGGGAGTGAAGACTCCTCCCTCAGTACTCCACCCTCCTCTGACCCAGTTTAGACCAGCGCTGAACACTGATCAAGTAGCAAGCATGGCTAAAGAGCTGTGTCCCAACTGGAACCAGATGGTCTTTGGGAACGAGTTCCCTGAACCACCGCCCGCTCCAGACATCAAGGTGTCACACTCTGAAATCAAGAGAATCCCAGCTTAATTTCCCTTGTTTTCCTTACCGCCTGCTGAGTTTGCTGCGCATCGTGAGGTGGTTCGCTGTGAGGCAACTGGTGCTGCTTTGGCTGGGGCGGCAGAGGTGGCTGGAGCGTCCACTTCGCTGCCCAGGAGGAGATCAACAACACCTTTCATAAGGCAGAACCCGATTGTGCCACGGTGACAGCCCACGCCCAGACCCTCTGGGATTACAAGAATGCCGTGAAGGACTGGGTAATCCAGGTACTGGATCATCCTAGGTCAGGAGATCCTAAATTGGAGCTCCGAAAGGGAACTGTCCTGTGGTTTTCGGTCGAGCGAGGCTCTGGCTTCCTGGCAGACGACGAGGACGGCAAGGAGTACTTTGTGGGCCTGTATGTGGGGGATCAGGTGGAGTACACCCCCATGGCGTCCCTGAAAGGCCCCTTCGCTACTGGGTTTAACCTACTATCTTATCCCCTGGTCCCAAAATCACCACCTGAAGTTTGGCCGGAGGAACCACCAGGCGAATTACCGGTGCACTGCCTTCAGGAGTCACCAGATGGCGTCCTCCGGTTCAGGCAAAAGTCAGAGCCACAGGCGGAGCCTCTGATACCTGGACTGCCACCACCACCACTGGTTCAGCAACGTTCAAGCACTTTAGCCCATTGTGTGTATTCTTTTTCTGGTACTGCAATTTGTCCTATTATGCACTTATTGTACGGTGTTTTTAGTAAATTATACACTTAGCTGGATAGCTAGCAGTGAGCACCTTACTTTTCTACTTCATATGGACTGCCTCTAAAGACTGTACGCCGCGGCCTAGTACGCTAAGGATACGCACTTTTGTACGCTAATGCTTACATATTGCGTACTTTAAACTACGCTGACTGTACGTTCGTAATTTGTGCAGGAATGTTCGCAAAACAACGACTGTTTTTTGAACGTACGACTGACTAAATTCGTAATTTTGGATGATTTGCCCATCTCTAGTCACAATCTTCTGGTGTGGAAGCACACTACAGTCAGATCATTACTGCCAGAATGGTCTAGTCTGTTTTATCAGGCATCGGTGTCTGGAAATCCTGGTTGATCTAGGCCTGATTCATCTTTATAAAGGTTAGTCTCTCAACATTTTGGGTTGGAAGGCGAGTTCTCTTTGAGGTAACTATGCCCCCACCGTAGTAAACACCCATTCTGATACCACACTACTAGCGGGACAGGAAAACTTTACCAGGGCAAGTTTGGATTCCCAGTAGTCCAGGGGATCTTGGATCTGGGTTGACATGTTGCAGTCCAAGAATGCTACCACATGCTGGTTCAGGTTCTGCTCCATGTCCTGCTGCTGTGGTGGTTTATTCAGTAGGTGGGTAAAGAAAAGTGCTCATCAGAGACTGAAGACTTAAGTTGCTGCTGATGAAGCTGGTGCTGCTCCTGCCCCTCCCCCCCCAAGTCATGGCAGTGGAGGGTGAGCTCGAAGAGTCCCCCCAGTTAGACTTTCATGAGGATGGGTGATGGGGAGAGTAGGCAGCAACTAATCTACTACAAAGGATGTCTCAATAGTAGTTGAGTAATCATCCCTCTCTGTCTGTGTTGAATAACCAAATGCAAGGAAATGGTGAAGTGGGGAGCTGGTGGCTTCCGGAATCACCATTGTATTCAACTGTATGCGCATTCTAAAGATTCAGATACGGTTGAAATCAGGACATGCAGGGGTCTGGACACCTGGCATCTGTAGATCGGATATGAACCATGGTCCGCCAGTTGAGTATTCTACTGTATAATATACCTCGTATTAACTTTCTTTACATGATAAATGCCACTTGCTGAAGTGACACAACCCCTTTAATTAAAAAATAAATAAATGACTAATTCCTTAATAGAGTTAGATCTCTGTTCGTGGATATTATAGGTGATATTTATGATACTAATAAAAATGCAGCAGAATTCTCGATATGGGCCAAAAACTGGTGTGCATGCCTTGCACCACATCTATTCATTGTTTTGGACACCTTTTCCCTCTCATCTGACAAATGGTCTGGTTTAGTTGGAAATGGGCATGGCTTAATTTGTCAAAATGTGGTACAAAATGAGGCTTTAGCATCATTTAACTTTCTTCACGTTTGACACATACTGTGGGCAATAATAAAGTATATAATATTGTAACAAGACTTGTCTTGTGATTTTTTTTTAATGTTTAATTAATAGCACATCCATAGCTCCTGTAGAATTTTAATTCTTCCAGTGAGCCTCGCCATCTATGAACGTCTGAGATTGTGTTACATTTGCTGGTTAACAAGGGATGAATCAAATTTTAATAATTACAGTAAGTCACCATATTCCCATTTATTATAATTAAATTAAATTTATTAAACTCTCCAGGAACTCATTACAATATAAACCAACACAATAATACGCCATGTGCAAAACTGTAATCACGTAATACAAATAGAAGAAAGTAATAATATTCCTCCAGCGACATTTATTATGTAGCTTTCTTATATATGCTCTATTCATTTTTATAATGAACCTCCTGTGAGCGAAGTATAAGCAATTACATGGCTTTTAGGAGAGTCTCCAGTTTTAATACTTCTTCAAGTTACATAGGCCTTATGCATATGATTGTGTGCATTTCTCCCATAATACTGCATGTAATATAGAACTATGCATTATGGGGGTTATTTAGTACGATACCCTTATACCAGAAACTGTAGTCAACTTTTTGAATGCCATTGAACCTAAATTAAGTGGTGCAAGTCCCGTTTCAGCACTACCCTCAACACTTTCTCAAAAGAGGGTATGGTGGCGATGTTGTATGGGCAGGGACATCTGCTAGAAACTGGCAGAGATTTCAGCCTATGTGCATGGCCTAATGCGCCTAATTTATGACGAGTTCTTCGCCTAGTCATAAATTCAGCATATGCACAGGGGATATCAAAGACCAACTTAAGAGACCTATCTTTGATAAATGACTGCCACATCCGTGTGCATAGTTCTATGTGAGGATCTATATCAAAGGTCAAGTCCAATATACAGTTTGGTGAGAGGTGGTTTTGGCATTACTGAGGTCACAAGTAGAAATGAGCGAATTTTTCAAAAATTCGATTCGGCTGATTCGCTGAATTTTCCGAAAAGATTTGCTTTGATATGTAGAACACTGTGCCTTGCAGTAAAACGCATAGGGAGTCTACTGTGGTAGTGAAAGAATACTGTGAGCCAGTGTGACACGCACATAACAGGCGTCGCTCTTAGAATCGCTGCACACTTTTATGTATTTGGGCAGTTAAGAGGCCAAAACTCACCAAATAACTCAAGTCTGAACTCAGCCTTACAGGTCAATGTTAGCGCCAGCTATAAAGAATCGTGCAGAGGCCCAAGATCCTACTAGAGCGCCAAAAGCGCATGCTTTTTACACCAATTCACTGATTCCACATACATTTTCGACAGAACCTGTTCTATTACACGCTTATACAAGCAGAGCCCCCCAGACAGCGTGGAGATGGCAGTGGCATCAGAATCAGCAGACTATAGAGTGGCACGACGACAGTGTGGCCAGGTGGCAGCAGCATGAGTAGGCCACAGAGTGGCAGAATGACAGACCCTGGAAGTGGCAGCAGCAGTGGAAGTAGTAGTACAATTTGGAGGCCACAGAGTGTCACAATTACATAATTTTGACGTAGCGGCAGCTAGGAGACGGCATGTGGAGTTGACGGCAGCAGTGTAAGGTGGTGGAACAGCCTCCATTTTGTGAATGCACCTGTTCCTGTAATTATAATTCTTATTAAGTGACATTTCATTGTTTGGCCACAAGATGTCACTGTTTACCACAGGAAAGACTATAGCTCCCTGGAGCAATGACAAAGAGACCCTGTTCGGCGGAGGTGGAGCTTCAGACAGAAGGAGTGTGTGGCAGCCATCATGGCAGTGTGCTGCAGAGAGCCAGAGGAGAAGGAGCTATTGACTGAGCGTTCTAGTGTGATATACAAGTGAGACTATTCCCTAAGGGAGCAAGACTCTGCAAGGAGACCTGGAACAGAGACTGTTGTAGTGTTACAGACCAGAAAGGGAGAACTACCATCAGGAGCCCTGCTAAGAGGACAAGTGGAAGCGTCAGTGAGACTGCGTGGTTGCCGGATGAGATCCTCTATCAGTCACTTCTGAAAGTTAAGGTACCCAACGGACAGGTACAGCTGCTGGGTTGCTCTAACCTGCAGATAGGCAAAACTGTGGAGAAGCCTGGGCGCACACTGATAGAGCGCTGTGCTGTGTAACACAAGTGCCTCAGCTTCCGGCTGAGTGTATGTATATGTGCTTGGGGTATTTCCTTCCAACAAACGAGTAAGTACTTAGTAAAACCTTGTTTTTGCCAATCTGAGTTGTGACTTCGCTGTATCCTGGGGGGCCCACCCCGGTACACGGCTTACAGCAGCTTCAGGCCAGAGAGTGGCATGGTGACATACCCTGAAGAGCAGACCGTAAAAAATAATTCTTGGCCTTTTTGGTTAAGATCAACTGTAGTATATGTTCTTATCAGTATTGGGGCTGGTTATGCCAGCGGACGGGAACGTAAGACAGAGGAGGTGCAGTGAAGGCTCCAGCTTTGCCTTAACTGTGGCAAAATGTCAGTATTGACACAGTACGCCAAGAAAGCTCAGAGTTTCATCTTGAGATCGAGCTGGCGGTCTTCAGGGAGCTGAGCTACCACCTGTGGGAGCCCCTGCCTCTCCCCTTCCCAATGCACATCGCTGAGTGTCCCGGGGGCCGGAATTGTTTTCTTTTAAAAATTCGAGTGTTCAAAACAAACAGGGATTCCTGTATACTTGAGCTATGACTAATGGAATAGGACTATAGAACGTACCAAAAATTTACGAGTGACATGCTGATGCCGAGCAGAAGGTCCAAAAAATTCTAATCAATTTTGAGGCCACAGAATTGCAGAATGACAGACCCTGGAAGAGGCGGCAGCAGCAGTCGGACAAATTTACTAGGCCAATGAGTGGCACTGTAACAGCATCTCCAAGAGGCAGCAGCAGTCGAATACATTTCAAGGCCACAGAGTGGCACAGTAACAGCATCTGCAAGAGGCAGCAGTCAAATACATTTCAAGGCCACAGAGTGGCACAGTAACAGCATCTGCAAGAGACAGCAGTCGAATACATTTCAAGGCCACAGAGTGGCACAGTAACAGCATCTGCAAGAGGCAGCAGTCGAATACATTTCAAGACCACAGAGTGGGAGAGGCAGCAGGAGTCGTACTAATTTTAATGAGACAGACTGGCATAGTGACATACCCTGGGAGAGGCAGCAGCAGTCATAAAAATTTAAATGCAACATACCGTAGAGTGGCACAATTACATAATTAAGAGATAGCGGCAGCTAGGACACAGAGTGCGGAGGCGGCGGCAGCAGCATGAGTAGGCCACAGAGTGGCACAATTACATAATTTGGAGGTAGCGGCAGCTAGGACACAGCATGTGGAGGCGGCAGCAGCATGAGTAGGCCACAGAGTGGCCCAATCACATAATTTGGAGGTAGCGGCAGCTAGAATACAGCGTGCGGAAGCGGCAGCAGCATGAGTAGGCCACAGAGTGGCACAATCACATAATTTGGAGGTAGCGACAGCTAGGACACAGCGTGAGGAGGCTGCAGCAGCATGAGTAGGCCACAGAGTGGCACAATCACATAATTTGGAGGTAGCGGCAGCTAGGACACAGCATGCGGAGGCAGCGGCAGCAGCATGAGTAGGCCACAGAGTGGCACAATTACATAATTTGGAGGTAGCGGCAGCTAGGACACAGCGTGTGGAGGCGGCAGCAGCATGAGTAGGCCATAGAGTGGCACAATCACATAATTTGGAGGTAGCGGCAGCTAGGACACAGCGTGTGGAGGCGGCAGCAGCATAAGTAGGCCACAGAGTGGCACAATCACATAATTTGGAGGTAGCGGCAGCTAGGACACAGCGTGTGGAGGCGGCAGCAGCATGAGTAGGCCATAGAGTGGCACAATCACATAATTTTGAGGTAGCGGCAGCTAGGACACAGCGTGTGGAGGCGGCAGCAGCATGAGTAGTGCTGTGTTTTCCCAAAACACAACCCAAAATATAACCTTTTCTGTTTTCTTTCTTTTTTACAGCGACTGACGCTGCGACTATCGATTTAAAAGGAACAAGCCCAGAACCACGTCTTAACTCTTTTTTGGGCAATTCAACTTCACTGACTACGTTAGCACAATATCACACTTTTCTGTTTGGATGGCGAATAACGCCAAAAATACTTAGGAACAAGCCCAGAACCACGTCTTAACTCTTTTTTGGGCAATTCAACTTCACTGACTATGTTAGCACAATATCACGCTTTTCTGTTTGGATGGCGAATAACGCCAAAAATACTTAGTTAAAATGAACAACCGCAAAAAAACCTATTAACTGTTTTTTGGCCAATTCAACTTCGCCGAGGAAGTTTGATTTTTTTTCTCCAAAACACAACCCAAAATATAACCTTTTTTGTTTTTTTTTTCTTTTTTTACATTGACTGACGCTGCGACTATCGATTTAAAAGGAACGAGCCCAGAACCACATCTTAACTCTTTTTTGTGCAATTCAACTTCACTGACTATGTTAGCACAATATCACGCTTTTCTGTTTGGATGGCGAATGACGGCAAAAATACTTAGTTAAAATGAACAACTGCAAAAAAACCTATTAACTGTTTTTTGGCCAATTCAACTTCAAAATAGAATAGATATTCCCAACACAATATGGTGCCCCTTTAGTGCCTTCAAAATGAATATTCACCTAGCCAACCTTCCCATGAAGAGAGGAGCAGATCTCTCAGTGCAGACCTGGCTAGGCGAATCAAGCCTGATAATATCACTTCATCGTGCCTGTTATTACCGAACCTCAAGTCACAGGTTGAATGAGCTGTTGGATGGATGCAGTTGAAAGTCGTGTTGCTGGAAAGCGGGGCCCAGCTGCTAGGGGCATGCAGGAAGCCCCCCTAATGTCTGAAACTTCAAGTATTTGCGCAATTGCATGGTGGCCAAATTCACCCTTATATATGATATGAGCTGTGGTGGCGGGAACATTTTACAAAGGAAAATGGAAAGCACATGAAAGGGGAATAAAACACCACAAACTCTCACCCTCAGGGGTAAAAACCCAGCACTCTAATGGGGGGTCTAGTTCGGTCTTGCTTTTAGACCCCGGCTTTTTGATGTATACTTCTACATATTTTATTAAATTTACATTTATTTATGTCAAACTTCTGGAACTTAGTATGGCACAATGTATTTAAACATTTTTTTGTGACTTCCATAGAGGTGAATTCTCTGACTGCATGCAGCAGCCTGCTGGCGGGGGTCATATGACCCCTGTTCTGGAGATAAGTGCAGGTTCCAGAAGTGGGATCTTCAAATATCAGGCATTTATGAAAGGAAGCGACGATGTCATTGCCTGTGAGGTTGAGGTTGAACGGCTGGGACCCCCTGCCACCTGAGGCGAGATGCGGCCCTGTGTATGCATCGACATGTTCTTTATTCTTAGCTGTATAGCTTTAATCAAAATGTATGCATGCACATTTTCTTGCTATTTGTTCTTTTTTTCTTCAGTAAACCACCTCTACCATGCAGGTTGTAGCCATTCGTTTTTCTTTATCAGCCTTATTTTTATCTCCATGATATTGTTTTCTTTCAGATGATTGAATGTAAATTTACATTGATTTCCCTTTGTTGGTCTAAATCCCTTGCTGTTGCCAAAAAAAATAAATAAATAATAAAAATCAAAGTTTTCACAATAGCATACTAGCAATTAAAAACAAAAGAGAATACAGCTAAGCACACTGCAAAGGGCCTATTGTATTTTAATTTTTTGCTGCAGGCATTGAAGGCTGACTTTGTGAAGTTTGTGGAGTATAACTTAGAATCTTGTTTCTATTTCTATAGACTTAGGGCTCATGCACACGAGCGTATGTTTTTTTCCGCGTCTGTTCCTTTTTTTTTATAGCCCATATTCAGAACCATTCACTTCAATGGGCTCGCAAAAAACGGAAATGACTACGTGTGTATTCTGTTTCCGTATGTCCGTTTAAAGTGTGAAGATAAAGTTTCTGATCATTGAATTGAATTCCATTTTGTATCTGTTCAGTTAAAGTGTTGATTTAAGACCTGTGAATGCAGGTGCACGGAGTAAGGTTATGTCTACATATTTTCTCAAAAGTTGTTTTGGTATTCTAAGTCGCTGCGGAGCTGGGAACTGGCCTCTCCAAGGTCTGGGGTGAGGGAAGATGAACAACACGTACACAGTGACAATTATAGACCGCATGCGCTGGCTATGTTCCTCTAGGGAATGGAGCTCTTTGTTTAATTGGTATAAAGCTGTAACCCTTTAGGAAAAAAGTCAGAAGCTCATCCTACGGGGGGACGCGTACCGGTGTTTTCCTGATTGAGACTCTGACTGCTTTCGCTGAAAGGGCTTCCCAGCTGATGTCGCTGTCAGATGACGATAACTCAATCGGTGATGTATGTACCTTTATGCTGGATGTAGTCAGGACTCCAGATGAAGTGTTGATATAATTGTGTATTATGTTCTTTATCCTTTGTACATAGATAAGTGCAAAAGAACGACATCATATCACTATATGTACATACTACTTATTGTAGTTAATAAAATCATATTATAAACCTTCCTTTGAAGTGTAGCTGTAGCTCAGTTACGAGTCTCTCTTTAAAAAGTATCCGAAGTCTTTTTCTTATCAGCAAAACACCGTTCCACAAAGAAATAGAACATGTCCTATTATTATCTGCATTATGAACAAGGATAGCACTGTTCTGTTAGGAGGCAGGTGTGTTGTTACACACAATATGAAATGCACATGGCCGGTATCTGTGTTTTGCAAAAAATGGGCCGCAAAACATCCAAGGGTCGTGTTTGTGAGCCCTTATGGATTTGTTATCACTAGGCTTTCAAAACTGAGACACAAATAAATATTTGATATTCGCTGATAATCTATGTATTATATTGCTAAATTTTAGGTGGTGTACATGTCATCACATTAGTCTGTTTCACATGGAACTAAACTTAAAATATACTATACGGTATATCCTAAAAAGTGCAACCTTAAAAGAACTGCTATTATCATTCACAACAAAGGTACAATTATGTTGGTGATCCAGATCTTCTTCAGCATATTCTTTCCTGCCTCTCCTGAAGCCTGTTCCATCACTTTGTTCCCAAGTAAGAGTTGACATAGACAGCCCAGGAAGTTGTGCAGACTTCCTGGTGGCCTATACCATCTAATGCAAGAAGACAGGATCCTGGGATTGTTAAAAAGTAGGTAACACTAACGAGAAAGGGATTCGTTTGGCCATACGAAGTACAGTAGACAAAGGGATTTTCACCATGGCTCAGTAGCTAGCGCTCTTGCTTTACAGTACTGGGGTCCTTTGCTGGAACCTAAACAAGAGCAATAGTGTTATAGAGTGTGTGCTGTCTCCATGTCCGTAACAAATTATCATTGCACAGGAACTGTTCCTTCCCGATAATTGCCTGCAGCATTCACCAACTGTATTGGGACGAGCGATTGGGACTACTGCCATCGCTTGTCCTCATACAGATTTATTGTTCACACAGCACAATCTGCTCTGCTGCTCAGGAACATTGATTTAATTTGCTGCATGAAAGATCATTTTGGCGTTTTGTTAGTTCATCAGGTAATCAGTGACACATTTACACTTACTCTATTATGGGGAATGAGCGCTCGTAGTAATATTTATTCCCAATAATCGCCCAATAATTGGGCTGTGTATATCAACCTTTACAGAGAATAAAAGACTGCACTCAGCTGTACCACAGATTTCGACAGACATTGACTTCTGATTCCAGCACAATACCTATACTTTCTTACTGGTTATAACTAGAGATGAGCGAATCGAAGCTGACGAAGTGGAATTCGTTACGAATTTCATGAAAAATTCGATTCGCAACGAAAGTGAATTTCATGGCGATTCGTAGTAACAAATCTTTTTTTTTTCCTAAAATGGCCGCAAGCACATGGCATGACATAGGGGAAGGATTTCTGGGACAAAGAAGTAAACATCCACAATTTGATCACATGCAGACATGTGGCCAATTAGAAGCCAGCCAGGTCCTGTGATGTCACAGCCCTATAAATAACTCTGCAGTGCTGGAATCCGCCATTTGCTATTCATTTTGGACCAGAGACAGACGTCAGGAGTGATAGGGCAAGTGAAAGAAAAACTAAAGAAAAGAAATGAGGAGATCAGGGATAATCTGAATTGCAGGGATAGGGGAGGGACGATTTCTAGACAGAAAATCAGGCAGTGAAATCGCTATTTTTTACACTGAGCAGCATTGAGTGGGAATAGGGGTTAGCCTGCTATACAGCACTGCACTCTGTTCTAAGGCTGTTTTGGGGTGCTTTATTCAAAGAAGCACCACTAGTGTCACTTTTTGCAGTGCAGTAAGAGGGTCAGAGCCTTGTTTGGGGTACATAAAAAAAAATGTAAAATTAAAAAATGTAAAAAATTTAAAATAATAATTAAAAAAACATTAAAAAAAAATCTTTTGGGTTGTGTTTGGGGAAAAACATATATAATATGTGATTGGCAGCTTGTAAATGTGAAAGAAATAGTTGCGGTGTTATTCGCCATACAAATAGACAAGCGCCATATAGTGCTAAATTCTTCAGTGAAGTTGAATTGCCAAAAAAACTGTGAATCCATGTTTGTGGGTTTGTTCATTTAAAATAACTATTTGCGGCGTTATTCGCCATCGAAACAGAAAAGTGTGATATTGTGCTAACGTAGTCAGTGAAGTTGACTTGCCAAAAAAACAGTGAATCCGTGTTTGTGGGTTTGTTCATTTAAAATAACTATTTGCAGCGTTATTCGCCATCCAAACAGAAAAGTGTGATATTGTGCTAACATAGTCAGTGAAGTTGACTTGCCAAAAAAACTGTGAATCCGTGTTTGTGGGTTTGTTCATTTAAAATAACTATTTGCGGCGTTATTCGCCATCCAAACAGAAAAGCGTGATATTGTGCTAACGTAGTCAGTGAAGTTGAATTGCCAAAAAAACAGTGAATCCGTGTTTGTGGGTTTGTTCATTTAAAATAACTATTTGCGGCGTTATTCGCCATCCAAACAGAAATACGTGATATTGTGCTAACGTAGTCAGTGAAGTTGACTTGCCAAAAAAACAGTGAATCCGTGTTTGTGGGTTTGTTCATTTAAAATAACTATTTGCAGCGTTATTCGCCATCCAAACAGAAAAGTGTGATATTGTGCTAACATAGTCAGTGAAGTTGACTTGCCAAAAAAACTGTGAATCCGTGTTTGTGGGTTTGTTCATTTAAAATAACTATTTGCGGCGTTATTCGCCATCCAAACAGAAAAGCGTGATATTGTGCTAACGTAGTCAGTGAAGTTGAATTGCCAAAAAAACTGTGAATCCGTGTTTGTGGGTTTGTTCATTTAAAATAACTATTTGCAGCGTTATTCGCCATCCAAACAGAAAAGCGTGCTATTGTTCTAACGTACTCAGTGAAGTTGACTTGCCAAAAAAACTGTGAATCCGTGTTTGTGGGTTTGTTCATTTTAAATAACTATTTGCGGCTTTGGAGTTGAAGGCAGGGAGTCCCTCCGAGTCACTTGCTCAAATGGCCCGATGCATGCTCACTTGCTTACGTAGTGACAGCCGAATATTCACCATACGGCAGAGGGATGACTTCTGGCTCTCCACCCTCTTGGACCCTAGCTACAGGTCTAAAATGGGGGCCTTTTTTTCACCTGCTGAGAGGGAGGACAAACTGAAGTACTATAGAGACATTCTATGTAGTCAGTCGGCTGCTGCCTATCTGCGTCATCGTCCATCCTCTCGCAGGTCTGACCAGGGGGTCCCTCAGCGCTCATGTACCACTGCCACGGCTGCTGTGGGGGGGTGGGGGGTTGGGAGCAGTACCTGCTCCATCAGCAGCAACTTGAGTCTGGAGTCGCTGATGAGCAGCTTTCTTCACCCGCTAAGGCCGGAAAGTACTCACCAGCAGCAGCAGCAGGTGGTGGCCTACTTGAACAGCACCCTGCCACCCCACATTGAAGATCCGCTGGACTACTGGGCAGCCAAACTCGATTTGTGGCTGCAACTGGCCAAGTTTGCACTGGAGAAGCTGTCCTGCCCGGCTAGTACAGTCATGGCCAAAAGTTTTGAGAATGATACAAATATTAATTTTTACAAAGTCTACTGCTTCAGCTTTTATAATGGCAATTTGCATATACTCCAGAATGTTATAAAGAGTGATCAGCTTAGCAGCAATTACTTGCAAAGTCAATATTTGCCTAGAAAATGAACTTTATCCCCCAAAACACATTTCAACATCATTGCAGCCCTGCCTTAAAAGGACCAGCTAACATCGTTTCAGTGATTGCTCCATTAACACAGGTGTGGGTGTTGAGGTGATGAGGACAGGGCTGGAGATCAATCTGTCATGATTAAGTAAGAATGACACCACTGGACACTTTAAAAGGAGGCTGGTGCTTGGCATCATTGTTTCTCTACTGTTAACCATGGTTATCTCTAAAGAAACACGTGCAGTCATCATTGTACTGCACAAAAATGGCCTAACAGGGAAGAGTATCGCAGCTAGAAAGATTGCACCTCAGTCAACAATCTATCGCAACGTCAAGAACTTCAAGGAGAGAGGTTCCATTGTTGCCAAAAAGGCTCCAGGGCGCCCAAGAAAGACCAGCAAGCGCCAGGACAGTCTCTTAAAAGTGTTTCAGCTGAGGGATCGGGCTACCAGCAGTGCAGAGCTTGCTCAGGAATGGCAGCAGGCAGGTGTGAGTGCATCTGCACGCACTGTGAGGCGGAGACTCTTGGAGCAAGGCCTGGTCTCAAGGAGGGCAGCAGAGAAGCCACTTCTCTCCAGTAAAAACATCAGGGACAGACTGATATTCTGCAAAAGGTACAGGGAGTGGACTGCTGAGGACTGGGGTAAAGTCATTTTCTCTGATGAATCCCCTTTTCGATTGTTTGGGACATCTGGAAAACAGCTTATTCGGAGAAGACGAGGTGAGCGCTACCACCAGTCTTGTCTCATGCCAACTGTAAAGCATCCTGAAACCATTCATGTGTGGGGTTGCTTCTCAGCCAAGGGAATTGGCTCTCTCACAGTCTTGCCTAAAAACACAGCCATGAATAAAGAATGGTACCAGAATGTCCTCCGAGAGCAACTTCTCCCAACCGTCCAAGAGCAGTTTGGCGATCAACAATGCCTTTTCCAGCATGATGGAGCACCTTGCCATAAAGCAAAGGTGATAACTAAATGGCTCAGGGAACAAAACATAGAGATTTTGGGTCCATGGCCTGGAAACTCCCCAGATCTTAATCCCATTGAGAACTTGTGGTCAATCATCAAGAGACGGGTGGACAAACAAAAACCTACAAATTCTGACAAAATGCAAGCATTGATTGTGCAAGAATGGACTGATATCAGTCAGGATTTGGTCCAGAAGTTGATTCAGAGCATGCCAGGGAGAATTGCAGAGGTCCTGAAGAAGAAGGGTCAACACTGCAAATATTGACTTGCTACATTAACTCTTTCTAACTGTCAATATAAGCTTTTGTTACTCATAATATGATTGCAATTATATTTCTGTATGTGATAAAAACATCTGACAAACACACATAAAAACCAGAGGGCAGCAGATCATGTGAAAATATAATATTTGTGTCATTCTCAAAACTTTTGGCCATGACTGTAGTGTGGCATCAGAGCGGGTGTTCAGTGCGGCGGGGGCCATAGTTACCCCAAGGAGAACTCGCCTGTCCTTCCAAAATGTGGAAAGACTCACCTTTGTCAAGATGAATCAGGCGTGGATCAGCCAGGATTTCCACCCACCAATGCCTGATGCATCAGATTAGATCAGCCATGATGCGTCACCCAAACATTGACAAATGAGATTGTATTCTTCAGGCTACCTGCCTCAGCCACTCTTATGATGCTGCCACCCGCCTGATGCCACACATCTACCAGCTGCTCCTTCTACCACCCAGCATCTTTACTAGTGACTGGTATTGCCACCCACCTCTCCACTCTGTCACTGACACAATATGTAGCCTTCTGATGCTGCTGCCACCTCAACAATCAGGTCTCCTAAGGTCTCCTCATGCTGCTACAGCTGTCACCTCCAGGCTATGTCACCATGCCACTCTGTGGCCTGATGATGCTACTGCCGCCTCCACACGCTGTGTCCTAGCTGCCGCTACGTCCAAATTATGTAATTGTGCCACTCTGTGGCCTACTCATGCTGCTGTCGCCGCCTCCACACGCTGTGTCCTAGCTGCCACTACCTCCAAATTATGTAATTGTGCCACTCTACGTTATGCTACTGCTGCTGCTGCCGCCGCCTCCGCACGCTGTGTCCTAGCTGCCGCTACCTCCAAATTATGTAATTGTGCCACTCTGTGGCCTACTCATGCTGCTGCCGCCTCCACACATTGTGTCCTAGCTGCTGCTACGTCCAAATTATGTAATTGTGCCACTCTGTGGCCTACTCATGCTGCTGCCGCCGCCTCCACTCATTGTGTCCTACCTGCCGCTACGTCCAAATTATGTAATTGTGCCACTCTGTGGCCTACTCATGCTGCTGCTGCCGCCTCCGCACGCTGTGTCCTAGCTGCCGCTACCTCCAAATTATGTAATTGTGCCACTCTACGGTATGCTACTGCTGCTGCTGCCGCCGCCTCCACACGCTGTGTCCTAGCTGCCGCTACCTCCAAATTATGTGATTGTGCCACTCTACGGTATGCTACTGCTGCTGCAGCCGCCTCCACACGCTGTGTCCTAGCTGCCGCTACATCCAAATTATGTAATTGTGCCACTCTGTGGCCTACTCATGCTGCTGCCGCCGCCTCCACACATTGTGTCTTAGCTGCCGCTACGTCCAAATTATGTAATTGTGCCACTCTGTGGCCTACTCACCCTGCTGCTGCTGCCGCCGCCTCCGCGCGTTGTGTCCTAGCTGCCGCTACCTCTTAATTATGTAATTGTGCCACTCTACGGTATGTTGCATTTACATTTTTATGACTGCTGCTGCCTCTCCCAGGGTATGTCACTGTGCCTTTCTGTCTCATAATTAAAATTAGTACGACTCCTGCTGCCTCTCCCACTCTGTGGCCTTGAAATTTATTCGACTGCTGCCTCTTGCAGCTGCTGTTATGATGCCACTCTGTGGCCTAGCAAATGTATTCGACTGCTGCCTCTTGCAGCTGCTGTTACGGTGCCACTCTGTGGCCTTGAAATTTGTTCGACTGCTGCTGCCTCTTGCAGCTGCTGTTACAGTGCCAATCTGTGGCCTTGACATTTGTTCGACTGCTGCTGCCTCTTGCAGCTGCTGTTACGGTGCTACTCTGTGGCCTTGAAATTTGTTCGACTGCTGCTGCCTCTTGCAGCTGCTGTTTTGGTGCCACTCGTTGGCCTAGTAAATTGATTAGAATTTTTTGGACCCTCTGCTCGGCAGCAGCATGTCAGTCGTAAATTTTTGGGGTACGTTCTGTAGTCCTATTCCATTATTCAAAGCTCAAGTACAGAGGAAACCCTGTTTGTTTTGAACACTCAAACTTTTAAAAGTAAACGATTCCGGCCCCCGGGACTCTCAGCGATGAGCATGGGGGAGGCGAGAGGCAGGGGCTCCCACAGGTGGTAGCTCAGCTCCCTGCAGACCACCAGCTCGATATCAAGATGGAACTCCAAACTTTCTTGGCATCTTGGGTCAATATTGACATTTTGTCACAGCCGAGGCAAAGCTGGAGCCTTCACTGCACCTCCTCTGTCTTACGTTCCTGTCCGCTGGCATAACCAGCCCTGATACTGATAAGAACATATGCGACAGTTTATCTTAACCAAAAGGCAGAGAATTTTTTATTACGGTCTGCTCTTCAGGGTATGTCATCATGCCACTCTCCGGCCTGATGCTGCTGTCACCGCCAACTCCACATGCCGTCTCCTAGCTGCCCCTACATCAAAATTAGGTAATTGTGCCACTCTATGGCCTCCAAATTGTACTACTACTTCCACTGCTGCTGCCACTTTCAGGGTCTGTCATTCTGCCACTCTGTGGCCTACTCATGCTGCTGCCACCTGGCCTCACTGTCGTCGTGCCACTCTATAGTCTGCTGATGTTGCTGCCACTGCCATCTCCAGAACAGGTTCTGTCAAATGTATGAGGAATCAGTGAATTAGTGTAAAAGGCGTGTGCTTTTGGCGCTCTAGTAGGATCTTGGGCCTCTGCACGATTCTTTATAGCTGGCACTAACATTGACCTGTAAGGCTGAGTTCAGACTTGAGTTGTTTGGTGAGTTTTGGCCCCTTAACTGCCCAAATACATAAAAGCGTGCAGCGATTCTAAGAGCGAAGCCTGTTATGTGCGTGTCACACTGGCTCACAGTATTCTTTCACTACCACAGTAGACTCCCTATTAGTGTTGAGCGAGCATGCTCGGCCGAACTCGCTGTTCGGCCGAGCATGCCTACGCTCGGCTCCGCTTGGTGTTCGGCCGAAGACCGAGTGTACTCGAGCGCAATGCTGGCATTCACTGTTATGTTGATTTGTACGCTAATGCTACACATTGTATGTTAATGCGTACAAATTTGTATGCTAATGTGTATGCATTTGGACGCTAATGTGTACGCATTGCGCGCTAATGCATACAAACTCTCTGCAGCCTGGAAGTAGCCGTTTTTTTAACACGATTCGCAACAAATTTATTCGGATCGAAGTGAATCTTTTCGGAAAATTCGGTGAACCAGCCGAATCGAATTTTTTAAAAATTCGCTCATCTCTAGTTATAACCATTGAAGTTGACAGACCTTTGTGTTAGACATGCTACTGCCAATTCTATTACAGTAAGCTTCTTTCTATTTTCTCTCTTTGACATCAAGAACAAGCAATCTAAAAATACTGAATATGAATTTTAGGTAGTATTCATAAAGAACAGCAGCAGTATGGGCCGCCATGTTGGCTTTTACTTGTATTTTTATAGTACACTAGCAGAAGGACCCGGTTTCGCATGGGTATATTTCATCTTTTTCATTTAATGTTTGTGTGTCGTTAAAAGATATCAACAGTATCCACTATAACAGTGACATCTACAGTACTCTGCCCCCTTAACAGTGACCTCCATAGCATCCTGCCCCCTCCACAACGGCCACACCTTTATTAATGAGCTCCACAGTACCCCATCTCCTTAACAGTGATTTCCACAACAACCCACCATCTTAAAAGTGGCCTCTACAACAATCTGCCCCTTAACACTGACCTCCATAGCAGACCATCCCCTTAACTGTGACCTCCACAACAGCTTTCCCCTAGGGTGGCCAAAGGTCCGGTTTTAGGCCGGACAGTCCGGCTTTAAGACTCCATGTCCTTTTGAACAGCTCACTCTCAGACAGCAGCATTGTGCTGTCTGAGCGTGAGCTGCAGGGAGAAAGTCACCCTCCCTCCCACCCTTGCAGCTGACAGAAGTGGATTTTTACCTTCTTTTTTTCAATCCCCGTCAGCTGCGGAGTGGGAGGGGCGAGGCCTACCCGAGTCGGGGGCGTGACTTAGTAGGATCTGGGGGTGGGGTTTTTAAGTCAGTCTTTTGAGGGTGGCCTGAATGGCCACCCTACGTACCCCCTTAACTGTGTCATCCACAGTGCTCTGCCTCTTTAAAGCTGACCCACAGCAGTGAAGAATAATGGCTGGGTTGTTATGAAAAACTGGTGTAAAACTGTGTGTATGTGGAGACTAAGGACCTGCAAGCTTCTATTGGCTGATAAGGGTCATATAACTGTGTGTATGGCAGTTGGTATATGAGGAGAAAGACCTGCTTCTATTGGCTAATGTATGTCATGTGATGGTGCCATATTTGCATTTTTGGGAATATCTCACAAACGATACGTCCTAAAGAGCTGAGACCCGGCCTAAAACCTTCTCGGACGCCTGATTTCGTGATTGTAAATGCGGTGGTGCAGATTGCTTTAGCGGACATACACACATACATACACTCAGCTGTATATATTAGACTAGCTGAAGGACTTGGCTTTGCACGGGTATATTTCATCTATTTCATTTAATGTTTGTGTGTGTTGTTAAAAGATATCGACAGTATCCACTATAACAGTGACATCTACAGGACCCCACCCTCTTAATAGTGACCTACAGAGCCCCCACCCCTTAACACTGACCCCCCCACAGTGCCCAGCTCCTTAAAATGGAACCTCTACAGCAGCCCACCCCCCTAACTTTGACCTTCACAGCAGCCTGCCCCTTTAACAGTGAGTTCCACTGCACCCACCCCCTTGACAGTGACCTCCACAGGGGCCCGCCCACTTAACAGTGACCTCTAGAGCACCTGCCCCTTAACACTGACTGCCACAGTACCCTGCTCCCTTAACAGTGACTGCCACTGTATCCCTCTCCCTTAACAGTAACCTCACAATACCTGGCTGCCTTAACTGTGACCTCACAGTACCCCACTGCCCCTTTAATAGTGGCCTCCACAGTCCCCTCCTCCCTTAACAGTGACCTCCACAGTGGCCTGGGCCTTAACAGTAACATCCACAGTGCCCTCCCCTTTAACACTGACCTCCACAGCAGTCGCCCCCTTTATTAGTGGCCTCCACAGTACCTCATCTCATTAACACTGATTTCCACGGTAAACCACCCTCTTAACTGTGACCTCCACAGTGGCCACCCCTTTATTAGTGATCTCCACAGTACCCCTTCTCCTTAACCCTGATTTCCACAACACCCAGCCTCCTTAACAGTGGCCTATACAGCAATCTGCCCCTTAACACTAACCTCCATAGCTCGCCGTCCTCTTAACTGTGACCTCCATAGCAGCCTGCCCCTAGGGTTGCCAGAGGTCTGGTTTTAGGCTGGACAGTGCTGCTTTTAGACTCCATATCCTCCGTCCGGCGCAGGGCCTGGACGGACACAGGGATGTCCTTTTGAACAGCTCACTCTCAGACAGCAGCACTATGCTGTTAAAGCATGAGCTGCAGGGAGAAAGTCACCCTCCCACCCCTGCAGCTGACTCCCACCCCTGCAGCTGAGTTGATTTTTACCTTAATTTTTTCAATCCCTGTTGGCTGTGGATTGGGAGTAGGCGTGGCTTAACCAGGTTGGGCGTGGCTTAGTGGGATCTGGGGGCGGAGTTTTTAAATCCTGCGACCTTCACAGCACTCCGCTCCCTTAATAGTGCCATCCAGAGCTCCCTGCACCTACAGCAGTGAAGAAAAATTGCTGGGTTTTAGGGAAACCTGGTGTAAAACTGTGTGTATGTGGAGACTAGGGACCTGCGATCTTCTATTAGCTTATAAGGGACATGTGACCATGTGTATGACAGTTGGGATATAAAGATAAAGACCTGCAGGCTCCTATTGGCTAATGTAGGTCATGTGATGTGCCATATTTGCATTTTTGGGAATATCTCAGGAATGTTAAGTCCTAGAAAGCTGAGACCCGGCCTAAAGCCTTCCTGGACACCTGATGTACCTGTGTGACAAATTTAGTGATTGTAAATGCAACAGTTTGGATTCCTTTACAGGACATACACACATACACTCAGCTTTATATATTAGATTCAAGTACAGGCATTGGGCAGAGGCTCTAGTACTTGTTTTTAGCCTTTTCCCATTAAAGTGGTGTTATGATTTTGAGAAGTTGTTCTCTATCCACGGAGTACAATTGCTGGGAACACCACCGATGACAAAAATGATGGCCCTATACATTGAAATGAATAGAATGGTTGGTCAGGCATGAACCCTGCTGCTCCATTGATAATCCATGAGAAGAGCTGTACTAAGGTATCTTCAGCAGTCTCACAGAGGCTTTACCAGACACTCCATTCATTTCAAGTTATGGGGTCCCACATTGGTCTAATAGTTATCCCCAATGGTGTTCCATCCCTACTGCACCTACATCACTCAAAGGAATACTACAGCCAGTCACTGGCCTCATTGGTCGAGCTTGTATGTACAGTATGGCACCTGACCTCTGAGCCCAGAGATTGGCTGCGGTCATTGCTGTTGGATTAGCGGGAACCACCAGAACTGTTGAAGGTAAGAAATAATTGTGTTTTTTTTTAATGCCATTTTTTCCTCTTAGGCAAATTTCTTAAAATCCTGACAGCAGGAACCAGGGGCATAGCTATAAGGGGTGCAGAGGTAGCAGTCGTTACCAGGCACAGGAGTCTGAGGGGGCCAAAGACCCTTGTGCCACATAAGAAGACACTGGTATTATAGAATGTACATGAAGTTACACATCTGGCTGGAGAGAAGAGGCAGGTCAAGAATTTGGAATGGGGTGGGGGTGGGGGAGTGCTGTTTCAATTTTTGCCTTAGGCAACACAAAAGCAATGTGCATCCCTGCCCCTGACCACAAAGCACCGAGAGAAGGGGAGCCCAAGCTGAACTCTTGCACTAGGACCCATGATCCTTTAGCTATGCACTTGTAGGTACTGTGCAATTATGAAATTTTCATTTTAGTGGTGCTGCTAGATTAGGCCATAGAATACCGCTGATTGCAAGGGTATCAGTTTTTAACCCTTTTATTAGCATTCTAGGATGAGAGTGGGGGGGTTATAAAAAGCCAGCGTTTAATTGCGGCCATTATCAGTGCAGCACGCTGTGAGACATTGAAAGTGTCAATACCCAAAGCCTTAAAGGGGTATTCCCATCTTAGACAATGGGGGCATATCGCTAGGATATGTCCACATTGTCTGATAGGTGCGAGTCCCAACGCTAGGACCCGGCCGCCACCAGGTGCAGGTACCCCGCTGCTCCCATAGAAATGAATGGGAGTGTACCACGCATGCGCGGTCACCGGTCCCCTTCATTTCTATGGAGCCGACGAAAATAGCCTAGCCAGTGCTCGGCTATTTTCGCCGGCCCCATAGAAATGAATGGAGGATGGCTGCACATGCGCAGTGCGCCCTCCTTCACTTTGCGGGCTCTTTTCTCGATATAGGTGCGGGTTCCAGCAGTGGGACCCGCACCTACAGTATAAGACAATGGGGGCATATCCTACCGATATGCCCCCATTGTCTATGATGGGACAATCCCTTTAAACTACCAGGCATTGGGAAAGTCTAAGCATTTTAATAATATCCCATGGACCTCTGATGACCCCTGTAGGAAATCTTTTAGTGGAATAATTTATCCTGCCAGATTTAAGGGTCACTTTATCTTTTTTTGGACTAACAATCTCTGGACATGTTTGGTTGTCATAGAGATGCTGTTACAGAAACGTGATACATATGCAGCTCCCCGATGTTACTGTATCTATTCGGTGATTCCGCCTCTCAGTAGACCCTCGTATATTTTCTTAATTTCACTTTCCTAATTTGGGCTTTTAATGTATACCAATAAAGTTCTAAGTTTTTAACTATACTGACATCTACTTTTCAGTGAGTAATAAAACATTTTAAGCCAATATTTCTTTGTGTAAACTATATGTAGTAATATTGTTTTTTTCTGTATCACTCTCATCCATGTGTCATATCATGTCTTAACAATCAATTTTGTATCTACAGTCTTGAAATTAAAGAGTTACAGACATTGAACAGTTAAGACATTGAAACTTTGGGATGATATTGTCCATGTTCATAAAAGGGCCTCATGTAAATTTGCCTGTGGTGGTTTTTGTGATGACTTTTGTACTGTTGGCACTGGCTGGGGGCATCACAGTTTATGTGACACTAACTCAACCTTTCCAGAGCCATGAAACAGCTTATCACGCAATCCCAATTCAGCATAAAAGCCTTTGAGTGCACATTTTCTACTGATTAAGGTTTTTCAATGTTAACCATAAAAGGAAAGGTCCACAAGCTGTACACAAAATACACCCACACAGCAAAATAGCAGCCATATAGCGTATATAAAATCATACTGTATATATATCATTAATTTCAGTCATTATACATTACATTGATTACAATAAATTTCACCACTTGATAACATAACTTGGAAATGATTTCATGTATTTCTGCCAGATATTCATGTATGAGCAGTATATCAATTTAAGGGGTTGTCCGGGTTCAGAGCTGAACCTGGACATAAGTTATCTTTCACACATTTAGCTATGTCAGTGAAGCATCGGAGCTGTTAGGCTGGCAAGGGCCAATAACCGTGTCCCTTCCCACCCTGGTAGTGCCAGGCTGCCGCTGCTGCTGAGGACCCCACGCCATTTTTAAAAATTATTTAATTATTTTTGGGAAAAAAATGGCGTGGGGTCCCCCCTTTCTTCCTTCTCCAGCCAGACACAACCAGCAGCGGGTGCCTGGCACTACCAGGGTGGGAAGGGACACGGTTATTGGCCCTTCCCAGCCTAACAGTAGCAGCCTGCCGCTGCCCCAGAACCGGACCCTCAATTTAGAAGGTCCGGTCCTGCGGGTACCCGGCACTTCCTGACACCCCTGGTGGTAATAGATGTTGGGGTTAGTGCTGGCCATACCGGCAAGCACTAAGCCCAGTATTATTAGTCAGGGACGTCTGTAGATAGCCGTGATTACTAAAACTGCAGTGTGGAAAAAAAAACCACACACACACTTATAAAATATTTTATTGAAATAAATACTCCCCAGACCCCTGTTTGACCATTTTATTTAAAAAATAAAAAAGCTGGTCCGACGTAATCCAACGAATCCGACGTAGTCCTCTGCATTCACGATCCTAAAAAATAGAAAACAAACAAACAAACACAAACCACTTACCTCCTCAGGCTTCTTCTTTGTAGTAATTCCTCCCATCCAGCAGGTGGCGGCAGTGGTAAACCTTACCACTCTGCGCGCCGTCTTCCTGCTGGACGGGAGGAGGGAGCCGCCAGGGAAGGTAAGTAGTGTCTCTGTGTGTCTGTCTTTGTACTTTTTTTTTAAATTTTGGGCACTTGTGTAAAGCAGGCACCCCCCCCCCCCGCTCTTCGAGCACCCCTGAATGCTCGGCCAGAGCACCCGAGCGTACAGGCCAGAGCACCCGAGCGTACAAGCACCTGGGTGCTCGATCATCACTAATCGGAGCATTTCTAGCTCTGATGCTCCCCCATGCCGTTACAGGACAAGGGCTTTTTCTTCACTACCTGTGATGTACCGGGCTTCTCATCGGTATGCTAGGCAGTGGCTTCCACCTAGCAGTGACCCCGGTGACGTCACCAGCACAAATGGGAAGTGTTTAGCGCTGTCATAGGCTGTTTTACAGGCTAGGGCAGCGGTAAAGACCACTCATTAGTGCCAGTGACATCACCTGGATCACTTCTAGGTGGAGCCTCCGCCTAGCATACTGAAAAAAAGCCGGGTATGTCACTGTCAGTAAACAAACAGCCCTTGTCCTGCGCTGTGCAGTGCAGGGCAAGGGGGAGCATCGGATCAAGAAATACTCCAATGCTCCACTGATACAGGCTAAAAGTGTGAAGGGGAGCTTATGTTCGGGTTCAGCTCTGAACCCGGACAACCTCATTAAGTGATAATTCTTGATTGGTGAGATCTTATTTATCACCTTGACAAATATACCGATATTACCCTGACAGGTATAATGCCTCAAATCTAAAACCAAATTATGGTAATAGTTTATGAAAATTTAGGTAAATAGTTTGTGATTGTAATTATTTATTAACCCCATTAAAGACCTGGCCTATTTTCATATTTGCATTTTTTATTTTTTCTCCCCACATTCCAATAGCCATAACTTTTTTATTTCTCCATTCACATAGCCATAGGGCTTATTTTTTTACAGGACAGGATGCATTTTTTAATGCCTCAATTTAATTTACCATGTCTTGTATTGGAAAATGGGGAAAAAAAAGGCCTTTTGGGGTTAAATCGAAAAAAAAATCACAATTCCACCAAGGTTTCTCAGGTTTTGACATCATGGCGTTCAGTGTTCATTAAAAATTACATGAGATCCTTATTCTGCAGTTCAATATAATTATGGTGATAACAAATATATAGTTTTTATTAATAATTTTTCAAAAAGTAAAACCTTTGAAAAAAAATGTAATTTTTTTTGCATCACCATATTCTGACAGTCATAACTTTTCAGTCTAGAGAGCTGTACAGGGCTTGTTTTTTGTGGAACGAACAGTAGTTGTGGTATGTACAACATTTTGATCACTGTTTTTGAACTTTTTGTGGGTTACAAGGGGCCAACGTATTACAGCGTTCACTGCACAGGAGTTTTTTTTTCTTTATTTAAATAGTAATTTTCAGATGCAACAATACCTAATATTTTAATTTTGTAAATTGCCTATTTATTTTTATATGTAAATTTGAAAACAGGATGATTTAAACTTTTAATATTTTGGTGTTATTTTTCATTTTATCAAAACTTTTTTATCACTTTTTATTTAATAACTTTTAGCCCCCTTAGGGGGCTAAAACCTGAGATCTTTTGATCCCTTGTCCCATTAACTGTAATTGAGATTCTATGAGAGTGAATGGGATATTGACACGCTCCCTGATGAGCTGTTGTTGTTTTTTTTATAAATTTGGACAACCCCTTTAAGAGACCTACAGCATCTTAATAAATAATAATTGACGGTGCTGTTTTTAAGGGCTCATGGATGTATTTTTTTCCTTGTCTGTTCTGTTTTTTTGCGGCACGTATGTGGCACCATTCACTTCAATGGGGCCAAAAAAACGAAAATGACTCCGTGTACATTCCATTTCCGTATGTCAGCATGCCGTGCCACAAAGAAATAGAACATGTCCTATTATTGTCCGCATTATTGTCGGCATTAGGGGCCGGCTGTTCCGTTCTGGACCACAAAAGAAAAGAGTTAATGATCTGTACATTTTTTAAAAGGATAATTAAAAAGATCCTCATGGATTTAAGGGGTTATACCATAACTAATGTAAAAAATGAAAAATCAGACATCACATAGTGCAGCTAGAACCAGCTCTGTACCTCACATGGATCCAGAGATCTCCCCATTCTTTGCTCTGCTAGATTTATTTCAAGCTGACAGCTCAAGGGGAGTGTCTTTTCTGCTGCAGCTCAGTTGGCGTGTCTCAGCTCTCCCTATCACAGCTCAGGAGGCAGTTGAAGGGTGAAACTGAGCATGTGCGGGCTTCTCAGTGAGCAGGACAAAGAAATAAAAACAAAACAGCAGGTGGCGCTATACAGATACATTTTATTGAATAGTGGCTATGCAAAATGTTTAATTACATGCGATTAAAAAAGATTTCAGATCCAGGTGCTGGTTTGAAAACTGTAGAATATTTTTTGTGGGACAACCCTTTTAAGAAAATGGTACACTTTGTGCTGAAGTGTAATGAGCTACTGTGTATACATGAAAACTTCCAATTATCTTGAAATTTTGAAGCTGCACATACAGTTCACATTAGCACTAAGCAATGCATTTTAATATAAGGTCATTCTTCAGGAAACTGTGGCCATAAACCTTGCAAAAGCATATAGGGTCATCGTAAGGTTAATGATATACAGTACATCACTCCAATTTATATCCTATGGTAATATGATGCAAGGAAAAAATAAATGAAATACACTAAAAATATGTTCAGTTCCATAAGTAAGTGGAACCGTCTAGTAATTGACTGGTCTAATAGTATTCTACTGGTGTTCTTATTAGTCATTGCAGCACTAGTCTTCAAAATGCATTTTATCTTTTTCCGAATAAACACAATTGCAGGCTTTAGGACCTTGCAGAAGAATGAGAATAAAAAAATAAAAAAAACGAAAAGTAAATGTCACAATCAAAGGATACATCATGGGATTGATGCAGTCTAAAGGTTCTTCTGTAGATATATGTCAAAATGACAAATAATGATTTACTCATTTAGTAAATTCTCTTTTAAAATCCATGTAAATAATTAAAAACAATTCAATAATTAAAACATATTTTACTTTTTAGATTCCCTTTATGTCATTTTTCATTAAGGGGGTTTTCAAACTTTTTTTATAGTGATAATCTATGGATAGATCATCAGTATCTGATCAGTGGGGTTCTGACACCCAGGATCCCCACCGATCAGCTGTTTGAACAAGCATCACATCTTACTCTAAGCCAGTGATGTCATATTGATTGGTCACATGGCCTAGGTGCAGCTCAGTACTAGGGGTGAGCGAATCAACTTCGGATGAAACATCCGAAATCGATTTGCATAATACTTCGTTTGAATACTGTACGGAGCGAATGCTCCGTACAGTATTAGAAGGTATTGACTCCTATGAGCCGAAGTCTCGCGAGACTTCACATAATAACTTCATAAATCCATTTCTACTGTAAAAAAAAAACATTTCCCGAACTTGGGTTCAGTTCCAAGAGGTACCACTTGGAACCGAACCCAAGTTGGAGAAATGGTTTGTCATAGTAGAAATTAATTTATGAAGTTATTATGCAAAGTCTCGCAAAACTTTGCAAAGTAATAACTTCAGCTCATAGGAGCCAATACATTCTAATACTGTATGGAGCGTTCGCTCCATACAGTATTCAAACCAAGTATTATGCAAATCGATTTCGGATGTTTCATATTAAAATTTCATTCAAAGGTTTAATTGCTCTTAAGGCTGTAGCTGCACTGAGGGCATGGATCAAGAAGACTCAGCACAGTATGCTAAGGGACCTAGGGGATCGACCAATCAGCTCATAATTCCTGTGTTATGCTACACAAAGTTCACTTTCAAACATTGCACTTCTGTGTCTGGAACATGCAAATACATCTTCCTTTTTTGCATTGGATGCTGTTGTACATTTTCAAGTTACTGTATGGATCCAAAGTTCTGGGATTTTTGGTATTGATGTGAATTTTGCATCCTTCCTCTTTCCATTAGGTGAGAGTGCTTGTTTGGTTCTAAGAAACAGGAGAACATAACAACAAAGGAAATAATGCAGGCCATTGCTTTAAAAAACTGCAGCATTCTCTAAAAATTTCAAAAACCACAGAGGAATAAAACTTCTAAAACTCACATTTTTAAAATTCCCTGTCACTAACACAGTGCATCTGGATGTTACAGCAGCAAAGCCAAGAGACATCCCGTGTGAACTCGCTGTCATTCTAATAACTTTCCACATACACCAAAACAAATAAATATGAATTTATAGCCAGGCTGCAGTTCAGTGCTGATGACCCGTTGTATGCGGACAGAGAGGTTCACGAAGGGCATTTAGGGGGCAATGCCCACCCAGAGACTGTTCTCTGTTTTCCTTGATCTGTGTTTGTCTTAACAAGCCCATTACAGCTTTCTGTGTATTAATGAACAAGCCTGCAAGGCTTTTCCACGTACTGACAACGCCTAGGAATATTATTTTCTGTTTTGTTTCCATCAAAGGCTTCAGAAGACGCTGGCAGCAAAAAAAATAAAAAATAAAAAAAAAGCCTACATATTTTCATTACACGTTGTTTCTGCTTCAACCTTTGAGGAGATTACTGTCCAAAAGTGCAGCGGAGTGCAGCGGAGGATCAGCACTAGTGATGAGCCAAGCCACAGACAGGGCTGATTTCCAGGAGGTGCAAACAGAATTCCGAGACACCAGCGAGATTTGCCAACTCTCCCACGCTGTGGAAATGTGAGAGATGGGCGATTAGTGGTGAGCGACATATGTGTGTAATTTATATAATGTCATTTATATGATCAACATATGTGAGTACTGGGTATATAGAGAGTTTTCCTGTTCAACAAGTCCATTTCCCCTTTGATACTTCTATGCTTCAGGAGGGTGAACCATATGGCTTGAATCTTTATCCACATCTATTCCTGTATGTACCTTATGGACTTTCTATGTACAATTACATCTGACCATTCCTTTTTGGCACCTTCTCGGTGTTTGTGTCTGTCTTTGCCAATTTAAATCTGTTTGTTATTTGCTCTTTTAAAACAATTTGAATAAAGATGTGTTTTGGTGCATTTCTGTGTAGAGTTTTATACACAGTTTGCTTGGGTTTTCCCACATAGGAGTTTCTGGTTTTTAGCACCTGTGATTTACCTTTGATAATATTTGGGCCCTCACTTGGGGCCCTCAGCTAGTTTTGATCAGATAGGATCAATGTTTTAAGAGGTATCGACCACTTAAAGGGGTTTTCCACTTTCTGACTACTGTTGACCACTGTCTAGGTACGATGATGATATGGCACTAACTAAAATAGCCTTTGTTGATATTCTCTGCCACTTGCTATATTTCATAAGCTATGTTCCCTTATTGGCCAAATCTTCTTTGCTATTCGCATAGAGGTCTTGTCCATAAGATGGCGGCTGATATGTGCAGATTGGCAGGTGCAGTATATTTGAATGGAGGAGAAGAAGAGATTTGCCTGGTCACATCCTCCATCAGCAGCCATGTTATGGACAGGACCCTCATGTGGACGGCACAAAAGACTTGTTCAATAAGGAGGCATACCTTATGAAACACAGAAAATGTTGCAGAATATCAATAAGGGCTATATTACTAAGTGTCATATAATCATCTTACAAGCAGTGGCCAACTGCTTTAATAAATGTCTTCATCTTCTGGCACACCATGCTTCAAAGGAGCCCAGTGACGTCACCAGTGCTTTTCTGAGCGGTTTTAGAGGCTAGTACTAGTGAGATCTAAAACCGCCCAGAACAGCACTATACACTGTCCATTTGTGTCAGTGACGTCATTGGGCTCCCTGCTAGGTGGAAGTCTCAGCCTACCATACTGATGTGAAGCCCCGTACCTCACCGTCTTACAACAAACAGACCTTGTCCTGCATAATGCAGCACAAGACAAGGGGAGCATTGGAGCAAGGAAATGCTCAGATACTTAACTCGTACATGGTAAAGGAGTGAAGGGGAGCTTATGTCTGGGTTCAGCCCTGAACCAAGACAACCCCTTTAAGTACTCCGTTTATCCTCATATGTGCTCCTGGATTCTTAATTGTATTAGTCATTCTTTTCTAAGATGTTTAAGATCCATGATTCTCCTACCTTCAGTTTCTTTAACAGGAAGCAGAGTTCAATGGGGCGGGCGTACTCTGTGCCAAAAGTGTCTCCCTTTACAAAAGAAGAAACTTTTTATAGAATGAAAGTCAGAGGCATATGAATCTAAATGTATGAGGGTATGTTTGCAAGTATTTTTACAGTTTTAATACCTCACAAAAAATGTTAAAAAGCAGGCTCTGTCATATAGATGGTAACTGTATACTAACTATATCCATAGTTTGATGGATCAGTCTGAAGCAGGACTTTAGACAGACTCAGATAGTACAGTCATGGCCAAAAGTTTTGAGAATGATACAAATATTAATTTTTACAAAGTCTACTGCTTCAGCTTTTATAATGGCAATTTGCATATACTCCAGAATGTTATAAAGAGTGATCAGCTTAACAGCAATTACTTTCAAAGTCAATATTTGCCTAGAAAATGAACTTTATCCCCCAAAACACATTTCAACATCATTGCAGCCCTGCCTTAAAAGGACCAGCTAACATCGTTTCAGTGATTGCTCCATTAACACAGGTGTGGGTGTTGATGAGGACAGGGCTGAAGATCAATCTGTCATGATTAAGTAAGAACGACACCACTGGACACTTTAAAAGGAGGCTGGTGCTTGGCATCATTGTTTCTCTTCTGTTAACCATGGTTATCTCTAAAGAAACACGTGCAGTCATCATTGCACTGCACAAAAATGGCCTAACAGGGAAGAGTATCACAGCTAGAAAGATTGCACCTCAGTCAAAAATCTATCGCATCATCAAGAACTTCAAGGAGAGAGGTTCCATTGTTGCCAAAAAGGCTCCAGGGCACCCAAGAAAGACCAGCAAGCGCCAGGACCGTCTCTTAAAAGTGTTTCAGCTGCGGGATCGGGCTACCAGCAGTGCAGAGCTTGCTCAGGAATGGCAGCAGGCAGGTGTGAGTGCATCTGCACGCACTGTGAGGCGGAGACTCTTGGAGCAAGGCCTGGTCTCAAGGAGGGCAGCAAAGAAGCCACTTCTCTCCAGAAAAAACATCAGGGACAGACTGATATTCTGCAAAAGGTACAGGGAGTGGACTGCTGAGGACTGGGGTAAAGTCATTTTCTCTGATGAATCCCCTTTTCGATTGTTTGGGACATCTGGAAAACAGCTTATTCAGAGAAGACGAGGTGAGCGCTACCACCAGTCTTGTCTCATGCCAACTGTAAAGCATCCTGAAACCATTCATGTGTGGGGTTGCTTCTCCGCCAAGGGAATCGGCTCTCTCACAGTCTTGCCTAAAAACACAGCCATGAATAAGGAATGGTACCAGAATGTCCTCCGAGAGCAACTTCTCCCAACCGTCCAAGAGCAGTTTGGCGATCAACAATGCCTTTTCCAGCATGATGGAGCACCTTGCCATAAAGCAAAGGTGATAACTAAATGGCTCAGGGAACAAAACATAGAGATTTTGGCTCCATGGCCTGGAAACTCCCCAGATCTTAATCCCATTGAGAACTTGTGGTCAATCATCAAGAGACGGGTGGACAAACAAAAACCCACAAATTCTGACAAAATGCAAGCATTGATTGTGCAAGAATGGACTGCTATCAGTCAGGATTTGGTCCAGAAGTTGATTGAGAGCATGCCAGGGAGAATTGCAGAGGTCCTGAAGAAGAAGGGTCAACACTGCAAATATTGACTTGCTGCATTAACTCATTCTAACTGTCAATATAAGCTTTTGTTACTCATAATATGATTGCAATTATATTTCTGTATGTGATAAAAACATCTGACAAACACACATAAAAACCAGAGGGCAGCAGATCATGTGAAAATATAATATTTGTGTCATTCTCAAAACTTTTGGCCATGACTGTATATTAGCAAAGTTAGTGGAGTTTTTGGGACCCAGCGGAGTCCTACAAACCCACCTTAATTAAACATAACTCACCTGTAAAAGAAGTTTGTAATATACATAAGTTGCATGGATCAACTGCTAGGTAACACAGTCACATGACACTCCTCTTCTGAAAATTCTGCTGACTTCTTGTCTGTTTATTTTATGCACTACTATATTCCACAGCACTTTACAGGCATTAGCATGAAGCTGTCCCCAGTGGAGCTCACAATCTAAATTCCTCATCAGTATGTCTTTGGAGTGTGGGAAGAAAGTGGAGTACCCAGAGGAAACCCACACAAACACAGGGAGAACATACAAACTCCATGCAGATGTTGTCCTTGGTCAGATTTGAACCTAGGACCCCAGCACCACAAGGACCTGGGTGCTAACCACTGAGCCACCATGCTGCTGTTATGTGGTCTGGGCAATGCCTGGGATATCACTACTGTGAATGGGGCCAAAACTATTCCTCTACCTGCCACATATCTAGATGAGATGAATTTGGTAGTTTGCGCATGCACCAGGGAGGGGCATAGTTCTTCCCCATCCACAGGAGAAGGGACGTCCCATAGCCCAGGCCTGAAACCTGATAAAAGACGTGATGTCAGCAGAAACAGTGTTTTTGGAAAAGAAGTATCACGTGAGACTGATCTACTTTGGAAAACTGAACTAACCCGTAACTGAATGAAAATTAATGATTTTAATGCCGAAACCGGTTTGTTCAGTTTCTATATAATACAACCAGATCCGGACGAATCGGATATATTCTGATGTGTTAAGTGAAATTGAAGATTTTTATTAAGTTTTTGAGATCCTGTGCCGTATCTCAAAACCTGAAGGAAAAACGCTGATGTGAAAGTAGTTTAAGGTTATATTTTTTGTGGGGTTATTTTGTGTGTTTATGTTTTTACTAATGGAAAAAAACAAGGAATAACGGAAAGTGTAGTTACATTATGAAATCAGAAAGAATAGAAGAAACATTTAAGGTTTTAATAGAAATTGATACAGCAGCCTGAGACTTAGCTGCCTGAGAACAAAGGTAGGACATCAGATTTTAAAGGGTCAGATGTTTTATTATAGGGCATCCTCAGAGAGGTACATAACCTGAACCAATTTTGTTGAAAAAAAAATTACATTTTGCTATAATCAAAGAAATCAAGAGATTACAGGAATGTCCTGCAAATTATTGCCCTTTACAATGAATGAAGACAAATTAAATCAATCTGGAGTCATAACCAGGCAATGAACAAAGCACTGAGAATGTACTGACAGAAAACTGATGAGGCCGAAATACAAGAAACCCCTTTGTAGAGGAAGACCATTTATACAAACCTTTTGTAATAGCGGATATTATATTCACTTTCTTTAATGTCACAAACATAAGTGGATTCTCTCTACTTTCTATAACCTTGTTACACTATCACATCACCACCGTTGTTTTTTCAAATAAACCTCCAGTACTAGGGTAACACAATTAGGTCAGTGCAGGTCAGTTTTCTGAAATCTACGCCAGCAAGGGAGCTGCCGTAGATTTTAAGGTATAATTTACACCAGTTTTCATAATAAACGTGCCTGGCCCAGCATCCTACCACTAATTCCCTGCCCCACACCACCTACTTTTTGGAAAATACGCCAAAAGGTTGGACATTTTTGCAAAATGAAGGCCTGCTTCAAAATTCAAAACATTTTATTGCCAGTGTTCCAACGTATAGGGGTTTATAAATGTGGGCCTGTGGGTATAAAAATTAGAAATAAAGGAGCCTGCATTGGCTTTGAAAAAAAGCTGTAAAAATCTAGTTGATAGTCAGACATATTCCATTAACTAGAGATGAGCAAATCGATTCGTCGATTTGTTGATTCATATCGAATCTTGGGAATTTTTAGCTGCGAAGCAAATCCGAATATTAGGTGATTCGCTTTGGCTTTGTAAGCATTCGCTACGTAGTTTGTCCTATAAATTATACGCTATTGCTACGTATAAGTTACTCTATGCGCTGTTGCGTACGAATTCAATTCATTAGCTATGCAAACTCCTCCCCGGTAGCTCCAACCCCTTCTCCAGCGCACGAGGAAGACGAGGCAACTCAAGCAATTAAGATGGTGACACAGCGAGGCCCTGACTGGGGAGGCATGGTGTGGAGCACCGACCCCTATGAGGAGAAGGAACCGGAGGAGATCTACATCTCTCAATATGTCTGGCAGCCTAAGAAGTCGGTTGAGGTGCCCGCTGAGGTGTTCACTCCGCTGGCTGACACGGCGGAGGCGGCAGGAGTTCCCGCTCCGCCGCGGAAGGACTACTCCCTTCGGCAAAATTCAATGGTCCCCGAGGCTGTCACCCGGAACGCCCTGACCCTCTGGGAATACAAAAAGTTGGTAGAGTAGTGGGTTGTTCAGGTGTTGGAGCACCCACGGTCCGGTGACCCCAAGCTGGAGCACCGAAAGGGTACCGTTATTTGTTTCAGTGTGGAACGGGGAGTAGGTTTTATCGCCGATGAGGAGACGGCAGAAGAATTATATGTCAACCGCCGTTCTGTAAAGAGGCCGTATCTTCCGCCTGTCCGCCACAATCTCCACACAGGGGATTACGTGGAGTATACCCCTATGAAGAGCCTCCAAGGCCCCTTTGCTACTGGGGTGAAACTCCTTAAGCGACCAGCTATTCCTGCAGTGCTCCCGGAAGACTGGAGTGAGGAGGCCCAGGCCACAGAAGAGGCTCGGTGTTCCCATGAGACCAATTATGGGAACCCCTGATACCAGATTTGCAACCGCCGCCGATCCTTCATGTGGGACAGATGACCACCAACAGTTTCGTGTACCAGCCATCGGTGGTACAATACCAACTGCCATGGCAGGTGCAGGCCGCACAGTCCGCCGCTCGCAGAAGACCGTTACCAGAGCCCTTACAGCCAGAGATTCTGTCACCTTGTATGCCGGCGGGAGGATCTGGCCACTACAAGGTAATGGGCAAGGCCCAAGTTGCCACGGCCCTTGCCAGTGTGACCGCCCGGTCACTACCAAGACCATCCCTGAGAGGTCGTGGGGGTCTGCTGCCGCAGCCAGTGTCGCTTTCATGAGGCAGGAGCGCCCTCTTATGTCTTTTAGCTCCAGCAGCAGTGAAGAGGACCTGCTGGGCCTTAAGTAAGGTATCAGATCCTGCAGCTTTTATGGGAGCCACAACGTGGACTTAACCTGAAGGGTGAGCACTAGTTGGCGTTTGTTTTTATTTTTGTTGCCCTGAGTTTGTCCTCACCCAGATGGACATGTATTGTCAGGACTCCCCCATCAAAAAAAAAAGTTTTAACCAAGTTGCGCATACGTGCGCCTCATCTCTTTTTTCCCCCTTTTCAGGTTATTGGGGAGCCCCTTGAAAGAGGGTTTTTTAAGGAACCTTTGCTGCTATTTTTTTACCCATTTGGATTACAATTTTACCTATGTGGATTACAAATTGCAACTGAGTTTGGGACTCTGTACCAGTTGTATGACAAGCGTCAGAAGAAAAGAGATTAAACGTGTCCGTGAGCATACTAGGTACAGGTGATATTTAAAATGTTTACATTATACCTATAATGTATTTGCACTATATTGTTTGCACTGGATTGTTTGCACTAATGTTTTTACCTTTCAGCAACGTTTTCAAATATGTTGCCCATTGTGTGTATTTCTTTACAGGTACGGCAATGTGTCCTCATATTCACTTTATTGTATGGTGGATGGTTGTACTATGCACTTAGCCGGATAGACAGCCTTACTTACTTACAGACCTTACTTGTTCTACCTCAAATATACATACTGCCTCTGGGGGCGATTTCAGATCTGACCATCTACGCTGGATCTGGCCCGGAGCCCACAAGGTGTCGAAACGATAGTGCAAGCCTCGGATCACCTGCTGGATCACCTCCTTTTTATGCTGGTTCGGGTGGTGGTGTGTGCCATCGTAAATCGGAATCCTGGCTGTCCATCAGCCGGACTATGTATTTCAGCTGTGCAGCAGAGCTAAATGATGAGGATCGCCTGTATGCCATTTTAGAATATTCGCTCTGCCTCTGAGGAGTGCACACCGGGGCCTCTCGTCGTACGTGCCTGCGTATTACGTAATCGCGTAGACAATAGTACGCTGAGGATTCATGAGCTTTTTGTACGCTCATGCGTACGTCTTCTAAGAAGTTGCGTACATTTTTTAAATGAACGTTCGTTGTTAGTGTGCAAATGTTCGTTAATAGCACATAATAACGTATATTTTGTACGCAAATACAACGAATCTATTCGCCGAATATACAAATCTTAGGAAAAGTTCGGCGAATGTTCGGCGAATAATTTTTTGAATGATTCGCTCATCTCTATCATTAACCTAACCAAAAGTACCTTCAGTATGAACCGGTTAAACAGGTATTCTCTTCTAGTAAGGCTGCTTTCACATCTGTGCTTTCCCTTTCCGCTATTGAGATCCATCATAGGATCTCAATAGCGGGGGGAACACTTCAGTTTTGTCCTTATTCAATGTCAATGGGGACAAAACTGAACTGAATGAAACAAAATGCACCAGAATGCCTTCCGTTCCGTTTCATTGTGTTCCTATGATGCACACAAAAGCGCAGCAAGCAGCAGTTTTTTTTAGTGCGTCCTAGGATACGGAGCAAGACGGATCCGTCATGACCTACAGTGTAAGTCAATGGTAACGGATCCGTTTTCTCTGACACAAAAGAAAACTGAACCGTCCCCCATTGACTTACAATGGTTTCAGAGATGGATCCATCTTGGCTATTTTAGAGATAATACAAGCGGATCCATTCATAACGGATGCAGACGGTTGTATTATCATTAATCCAAAGTGTTTTTGCTGATTCATGTCCAGTAAAAACTGAGATGTGAAAGTAGCCTAATACTGTGGCATAACACCAGGATAACCCTTAACTTTCTCATCATGAGAATCTGACCCCTAGGACCGTCAGTTAAATGCCCCCCCCAAAAAAAAAAAGGAGCACATATCCCCGGCACTGGACTTCTGTTATGGATTCTGTTATAACAGAATATAACGGAATTCGACAGTATGAAAAACAGAAGCAATAAAAGGAATTCGGTTTTGATCCGTCATAATAGAAGTCTATGGCCAAGCATAACGGATCCGTTTGGTTTCTGTTATGCAGGACTGAAAAGCAAAGTCCTGCATAACGAAAACCAGATGGATCCGTTATGCTTGGCCATGGGCTTCTAATATGACGAACTAAAACAGAATGGCTCTTAAGGGCTTCCATTTTGCGTTCCGTCTATGAATTCCATTATATTCCATTATAACGGAATTCCTACACAACTCGAACACCAAACCCAAACCTGTAAAGTTCAGATTCGCTCATCTCTACTCTCAAACGTTCAGGGGACTGCAATGCAGCTTTGTTCAAGTGATTGGTACTGTGTTGTAGTTCCCAGCACATTGGGGCAGTGAAGGGAAATCTGTGAAGGAGCCAGAATGTCTAACTAGTGCTGCAGCCTCTTCATCTTGAGGATGAGGATCAGTGCAAATTAGAAGTTACTGTTTTACAACAGCTGAAAATTCCCAGGCCGTACAAAATCTGTGCATAAACTACACTGCAATACTGTAGGACTGGAATGAATTAACCAATGCATAAATTACATTTCAGCAGTTTGACCACTTGTAACTCAAGGTCATTGGTTCGCTATTACTCTCATATTTCCACAACACACTGAGCACACACAACGGCTTCTGTTCACCTGCATTAGTCTACGTAATTGTTTCCGTAAGAACAGACTGCAGACCGATCAGCAATTATTAACCCAGGGTCAGGTTTTAACAAGAATAACCAATCTGAAAAAGCAAAACACAGGGTAAGAGTAAGAACATCTAAAACTGATTAAATAGAACGGTGTACGGGATTACCAAAAACATATTGTGGGCACATCAGATACAGTGGACAGATAATGTGAAATTTCTATCCTTATCCACACACAATATTTTCTATTCACCTTAATATACTTGTATACACACAATAAATACTATATACTGTACATTACATTGTCACGACGGTCATTTATCCCTTTCTGAGACATTATGCCAGATCTGTGACATCACTATGTAGATTTTTCCTACGCTGTGACATCACTGTCCCTAACACTAATCCTGTCTGAGGATTTCAACAATGTTTATTATATATTCATTTATTGATGGACAAACTAGGGACAGTCAAATGTGTATGGGGAGTCCCTCAGTGGTGGGATTCAAATTTTTAACAACAGGTTCCAAGGAGGGGGAGTTCCAAGGAGACAGAGGAGGAAGGAAGCAGATGCTAGAGCTCCTATTCCAAGGGATACTGTATTATCCAGTTTTCTTGTGAAGCCACTATATCTGTCACGCGAGGTCGGCGTCGCGCTCCCTCTGCACGAAATCGCCGGACCTCTCCGCCCCCCTAGAGACGAGCAATAGGGAATTGAAGTGCTGGTCTTGTCAGCCAGCACTTCATGAGTTAATTCTCTGTTTGGGTTTAGCCATGTGATGCTGATCACACCACATGGCTACTTTACATATTGTTTGGACAGCTTGCTCCGCCTCAGGTCATGTGATGCTGGCCACATCACATGATCTTGGGCGGGCTATTTAAAGATGGCAACTGCCTCACTCAGATGCCTGTGATTAGTCTTCTGAGATCAGTGCTGTGTGTTGGACCTTGCTGTTGATTATTGGTATATTGGATTTTGGCTTCGGACTTAGACTACGCTTTTGTGATTCCCCTCGGTATTTGACGTGACCTCCTGTTCTTGACTTGGCTTACTGACTATTCTGCTATTGTGTTTGTTCTGTCTGTGTTCGTCTTTCCCTGTGTTCCCTTCCCTTCCCTGTGCACGTACTCAGCATAGGGACTGTCTCCAAGTTACGGTTTTGCCGCCTAGGGCATCTACTGTAAGTAGGCAGGGAAAGAGGTGGGGTTCAGACAGGGCACACTATCCCTTGTTTCCCTGTCGTGACAATATCAGAGAGATTCACACAAGCTATAGTGTGTTTAGAAGTAGAATGACCAGCAAACCACAGCTTTACAGACCCTGCTGCAGGTGAAGGAATGCAGATCTGACATGCATCACCAAAACATCATCCAGGTCTGATTAACTTCATGCCTGCATTACACAGTGGACACCTATATCCACCAGTGCCAGCATACTGCTGTTAGCCAGAATTACGAGACAGAGATATCAGCAAGACAGCACATCCGAAGTGCCATTAAATTGCCACCTAACCAGCCACTAGACCTTATCATCTTGTTACAGAAATTGTACTTTGTACATAATACTGCCTAATTCTTCAAACCTACTTTCCACTGCAACGATCCCCAGGGAGCAATGGCCTGTGGGAGTACACCATGATGCAACATGTCATCAGGGCCATTACCACTCCCATCCTCTGAACTACTCAGGGGCTGACTGCATGAAGAGCTGGGAGATATAGCTGTTGGTCAAATGATTGTTCAGCCAACAGCTATTGAATGTGTATTGCCAGCTTTAGGGTCTTTACACACTATGTCTTGCAATGTCTGTCCAACATACATGGAGATCTCCCAACATTTACATCTGACTGATTCCATTATATAAATTCCAACCTGTGCACTTGTGCTGCAAGCCCTGGAGCAGCAGAGCGGAGGATGGAAGTGGTGGTGGTTCAGTCAATCACAGTGGCAATCCTCACACATGACCCTAGGGCCAGGCAGTGATAGAAGAGTGCACCCACCTTCCATTGGGGCACACCCTGATGTTGGGGCTTCTGCCTGATGGTAGTTGGAGTGCCCTTGATGTTGTAAGTTTGGTGCGGGTGCAAGGTGTCAGGGCAATGGCTGGTGCATAGTGCAGGAGTCAGTAACCAGACTAGTTGTAGACAATAAACATTTTTCTTTACTAAAGAGCAGAATGGGAGTTGTAGTATATCCAACTGTATAAAAAAAACTGTTCCAACAATTCACAGTGCAAATCTTCTCAGATAGCAATGTAACGATTTGAGCAAGGATGGGAAATGTAATATTCTTTCCTCTATATCTTCTCAAAGTCTCTCTCTCTCTGCAGAAACTACCGTATGATTGGCAATATTACACTTGCAATAGTGCCTGTGATTTCCAACTGAGGAATTACTTAGTTACAAAGCACATTTCTTTGTAAGCAGTGGGTGCGATGACATGGCATCATCACTTCGGCCAGCGTGGTGACATCAGCACCTCAGTAAGTGTGGTCATGTTATATGTCACTATGCATGGGATTTTGTGCGAGATCTTCAATCAAGATGGTGGCGGGTGGCCCATAGCGATATAATGGAGAAGGTCAGTAGGATTTTTTTTTTTTTACACTATGCCGCTTTCAAGTAAAATGGATTTGCTACCATGAAACACGAGAAAATTCGGTTTTGCAGTTAATTGAATTTATCCCGAAATTCTGATCGAATTCCACACAAAAAAATGTCTCAATAGCTTGTGATGTGGTCTTTAGCATCAATTGCAGCTTGACAGCAGTGTATCATGCTGTTCACAAGTTGACCTATTATCTACCCAGGCATGGCCTCCCAGTCTTCTTGAATGGCAGCCCTCAGGTCATTGAGGTTCTGGGGTACAGAGACAACAGAGGCTTCTCAACATCGTTTGCGGCCATCATTTCTGTTCAGTGTGAAGCTACTTTCATCAGTGAACAGCACTGAGGCCTACTGGTCCCTCGTAGATGCTCCCTGGCCCATGCAAGACAATGACACCTGTGCCTGGTGGTGTGGTCAGGTACCCTTGCAGGTCATCTAGCATGCAGACCACGCTGATGTAAACAGTTTTCAATGGTCTGACGTGACACTTGGGTGCCTCTCACCTCCCTTAAATGTGCCTGGAGTTGTGTAGCATTCATCATCTGGTTCAGCATGGCATTGTTTACAATGAAGCAGTCATCAGTGTGGAATGTGGCCAAAGGACATCCACTTCTATGTCTTTCTGTGACTCTTCCAGTCTCTCTGTATTTCTGTTGCAACCTGATGATGACACTTTGTGTCACTCTAAGCTCAGTGGCCACTTCTGTCTGAGAAAATCTTGCTTGAAGCCTCGGAATGGCGAGGTACTGTTGATCAATTGTTAGGCTTCGTCTTGGTCTCATGATGTCAAAATGTGAACAGCATGATGAGGAGGACTGTTTAAATACAAATTCTTATTGAACCAGGAAATTTATTGGGCGATTCATGGATCAAACACCTGTTGTGAAGTTTGCTGTTAAAGGCAACCTTTGGAGGCAATCTTTTATTTATTACTGCATTTTACTCACTTTGCATTTTACTTTCACTTTGTGGGGGTCATCTAATAAACCTTATCTCTAAACTACTAAGAGGTCTTATCAGTATGAAAAGGATTGAGTTTTAATAAGTGTTTATAATGTCAAAGAGCAGAGATAAGGAGTCTGTCTGCTCCCCAGATGAAGGAAAGATTAGAAAATCCACAGGCAGCTATTACAGATTCTGAGCTCTGTACACAAAAAAGGATTCCATATTGTTAATAAAAAACAATTGAATAAATGATTTTATCTCAAAATAAGTACAATGGAAAAATAAAAAATTGCTCCCAAAGGTGTACTTAGCTTTTAAGCTTCTTGTTAGAGAACAGCAAGCTGTGCAAAAAGTACTAAAACATTGAACAGTTGGACATGTGCATTCAAAAATTTAGAGACGGTCACATTAATTTCACCTGTAAAGGTTAGAGTGCATTTTAGGTTCATTCTGAAATTTCACCCACAAGCCAAACATTTTGTGAGTAGCGTACATTCATCAACAGTAGCCAGAAAGTGTCTGACCCTTTTAAAAGAACGGCGATGGCTGTGCTATTGATGTGGCACTGGCCATTATTTTAATGGCTACTAAACCTGTAATTTCTGCCTAGACACTGTATTATTACTGTATTATTCTGCCGAAATCCTATTGACATGTGTACTTTCAGTGGTCTGAATAACAGATCTACAGTTATTGACACCTGTAAAGGCATGTTCATGATTTGAATATAAAGATTATGATTATGTGTATTTATACACATGAGACTGAGCCCCCTTTTTGTCAAGGGACTGGTGGCTCAGTACAGTACTGAGTACCTGTCCTTATGTACTTTTTTCATCTCTACTATTGTGCCACCAAGTTATAATAGTCCAGGAAGCAGTTGGTCAATATGTGTTCTTGGCTCACATACACTGAAGACATCTGGTGGTCCTATGCTGGCAGCTCAGGAGGAGAGTTTAAATAATTCAGAAGGTAGAAAGCGTCATGTTTCACAAACAAATAATACAAATATACAGTATGTAGATTAATTTTTACAAAGTAAGCCATGAAAAAAACATCTAGGTGATTTATCACTGACAACCAACACAAGACATTCACAGCAAGGAGAGTGTGAGTCTATGAAAAACAATAATTCCAAAATTTATATTGATTTTGGAAGAGATTTATGGTTTTCTGTCGAGCCAGGCTGATGAGCGACCAACAGTTCATTCATCAACAGGAAACTATGATAAATTATGTAGTGGCATTAAACAGTTAAACACTTTGCTGATTTTTTTCTTTATAAGACATATGAAACCATTGATCAATATTCACCATTTGTTTCGAGCTGCATTAGAGGAAGGGCAGTTCACACATAAGGAGGATAGAACAACCATTTTAACCATTTAAAGATGCAGCTATTTTTGGTCTTGAGGACACAGGATGGTTTTGTTTTTATATCACAGGTTTTTTTTGTTTTTTTTTCTGTTGATGTAACTATATGAGAGCTTTTATTCACTTGTGAGTTGTATTTTTGATGGCATCATTTTTTTTGTATATATATATAATATGAACTTTAATTTGTGAGTCATACCAATTATATTGATGCGAAATGTATTTATTTTTTATATTTACTAATTTTGGACAATGAAAATCCTTTAAAAATAATTTTCACACATGCTGAAAGTCATAACTTTTTTATAATCAGCATAACTTTATGGGCATCCCACAATCCTCTGTCTAACCACTTAGATTTGGCAGTTGCTATTGATTTTGTTATCTGAAAAGTTAGTGGAATTATTTCTGAAACCATATATTGCAGTACAATGTCATCTGTAATATATTGCTTGGTGCCAGCTTAATATTTTCAGAATATGACCTAATGTGTAAATCATATTTTTTATGTTAAATAGAGATGAGCGAGCACTAAAATGCTTGGGTGCTCGTTATTCAAATCAAATTTTTCCTGATGCTTGGGTGCTCGTTTCGAATAACGAACCCCATTGAAGTCAATGGGAGACTCGAGCATTTTTTGCAGGGGACCGGGGCTCTGCCTAGGGAAGGCTGGGTGAAAACCTGGAAACCTCAGAAAATGATGGAAACACCACGGAAATGGACAGGAAACAGCAGGGGCAGCATGCATGGATGCCTCTGAGGCTGCCTAATCGTACCATTATGCCAAATTCTGGGCAACAGCCTGGTGGTGACCCTCAAGGCAATTGTGCTCACCCAAACCAAGAAAGGCGAGGCACATGCCTTCACGTGTTAGGAAAGCACCCAACTAGGTGCAACGAAGGTCCATCACCGCCTGCAGGTGACACCACTGCTCATGCTGGCACTGCTGTGCTATCCCCCGCCCCACGACGCAGGCATAAGCCTGACACAGCATGGTGACAGCGTAGTGACACCAACAAGTGACCAAGTTAGATTGAGGTAGCAGGTGAACCACCCAAAAATGTAGCCTGACACAGCATGGCGGTGAACCCATAGTGACCAAGTTAGACTCAGGTGGCAGGTGAAGCACCCAAAAATTTAGCCTGACACAGCATGGCAGTGACACCACCAATGCCTTGGTCAGACTGAGATTGCAGTCAAATGTCTGTAGGTGAGCCTCCCAAAAATTTGTTTTGGAGTGTCCGAAGTTGACCCTCCTAAAAAATTGTTTTGGAGTGTCTGTAGTTGACCCTCCTGTAAAATATTTTTTTTGTTTTTCCTGTTATTAGTTTATGTACAACCCATGGCTGGCATCAGGGGCGTAGCTAGAACTGACTGGGCCCCACAGCAAAATTTTGTATGGTGCCCCCCCTTCATGACTATCCTGGCATCCTATATGTGCATATGTAAGGGAGAGTTCACAGGGCAGGGGGCACACACAGTGCAGCATGGGGGGCACAGTACAAGGCAGGGGCACAGGACAGCATAGCGGGCACAGTGCATTATAGGGCGTACAGTACAGGGCAGGAGGCACACACTGTGTAGCATGGGGGACACAGTACAGGGCAGGGGGAAAAATACAGCACAGGGGGTACAGTACAGGTCAGGGGGCACACAGTGCAGAATGGGGGGCACAGTACAGGGCAGGGGGCAAAATACAGCATAGGGGGTACAGTACAGTGCAGGGGCACACAGTACAGGCCGGGAGGGCACGCACAGTACAGCATATGGGGCACATGGCAGCATACGGGGCACAGTACAGGGCAAGGAGTACAGTACAGGATAGGAGGCACACACTGTGCAGCATGGGGGGCACAGTACAAAGCAGGGGGCAAGATACAGCATAGGGGGTACAGTACAGTGCAGGGGCACACAGTACAGGCTGGGGGGGACACGCACAGTACAGCATATGGGGCACATGGCAGCATACGGGGCACAGTACAGGGCAAGGAGTACAGTACAGGATAGGAGGCACACACTGTGCAGCATGGGGGGCACAGTACAAAGCAGGGGGCAAGATACAGCATAGGGGGTACAGTACAGTGCAGGGGCACACAGTACAGGCCGGGGGGATGCACAGTACAGCATATGGGGCACATGGCAGCATACGGGGCACAGTACAGGGCAAGGAGTACAGTACAGGATAGGAGGCACACATTGTGTGGCATGGGGGCACAGTACAGGGCAGGGTGAAAAATACAGTATGGGGTACAGGGCAGCATAGAGGACACAATACAGCACAGGGAGTACAGGGCAGGGGGCACACATAGTGCAGCATAGGGGACACAGTACAAGGCAGGGGGCACACACAGTGCAGTGCAGGGGCACACACAGTGCAGCATAGGGGGCACAGTACAAGGCAGGGGGCACACCCAGTGCAGCATAGGGGGCACAGTGCATTATAGGGGGTACAGTACAGGGCAGGAGGCACACACTGTGTAGCATAGGGGGTACAGTACAGGGCAGGGGGCACACATAGTGCAGCATAGGGGACACAGTACAGGGCAGGGGGCAGAATACAGCATAGGGGACACAGTACAGGGCAGGGGGCACACATAGTGCAGCATAGGGGGTACAGTACAGGGCAGGGGGCAGAATACAGCATAGGGGGTACAGTACAGGGCAGGGGGCACACATAGTGCAGCATAGGGGACACAGGGCAGGGGGCAGAATGCAGCATAGGGGGTGCAGTACAGGGCAGGGGGCACAAACTTACCACTGTTGGTCAGGCTGGCAGTGAGTCTGAAGGTCTGCTGTATTGGCTGGCTGGCAGGCTGCAGCAATGCTCAGATGGCTGAGACAGCGCTGCTCTGGGTTGCTCCTGCTTCCTGGATGTCTGTTACAGCCAGAGCAGGAGGTCAGCTGGCACTACAAGGGAGGTGGAGGGGCAGGTAAGAGAGGCAGCCTGACGGGCAGGCAGGAGTGCAGAGGGTCACATGCAGGGTCCACATGGTGCTTCTGGAAGTCTGGGAGCGGGCCCTGTTTGTGACTGAAGTATTACTTGAAAAGATTGGTGGAGCAGCAGCTTCCTCTCACTGCTCCTCCACCAATCAGATTACACAGTGCAGCAGCGCAGAGGAGAGGTAGGAGAATCCCTCTCTCCCCATCCTCTTGTTTCAATGCGCAGCGTTACGATCCCACCCCACCCCTGGAAAGAGAGAGAAATAGAAATATTACCCTGCTGATTTGCCACATCCCTGCTACTGCTCCCGGGCCCCTGCTGAGCTCGGGCCCCGAAGCAGTCGCTTCCCCTGCTTCCCCTATAGCTACGCCACTGGCTGGCATGGTGGGAATATATAGGTTTGCTTCACAGACGGTCCACTGCACCGTTACATTTTCTTCATCATTGCCAATTACTTTTTCACCAACTGTTGTCTGGCAATGATAAAGGGGAAGGTGAATCCACTGCCGAAGAAAAGTGTCATCCTCCTACAAGTCTCCACTTGTTCTCAATTGAAAAGGGGATGTTCTTGCCGTGGCCTTCCTCATAGTGGCCGCTTCTGCGGACGACAGAGGTGGTGTACCTACGGACAGCCTGACCGAACATGATGGCAGACGGGGAGACACTCCCTCATGTAAAATTGTTTTTTGAGTGTCTGTATTTGACGCTACTAAAAAATTTATTGGAGAGAGGGCCTGTAGGTGGCCCTCCGTAAACATTGTTTGTATAGAGCGCCAGTTGGCCCTCAGAAACATTGCCTGTTGGCTCAGCGTTTCTGTGCGAAGAGGAGGAGGAGGGGTTGGAGGAAGAGGCATAATAAGTCTGAGAAACCGTGACCGAGGTAGGCCCCGCAATCCTTGGTGTGGGCATTACATGAGTGGCCCCAGGGTCAGACTCGATCCCAGCCTCTACCAAGTTAACCCAATGTGCCGTCAGGGAGATATAGTGTCCCTGCCCGCCAGCACTTGTCCACGTGTCCGTGGTTAGGTGGACCTCATCACTAACCGCGTTGGTCAGGGCACGGATGATGTTCTGTGACACGTGCTGGTGTAGGGCTGGGACGGCACATCGGGAAAAATAGTGGCGGCTGGGGACCAAGTACCGAGGGACAGCCACCGCCATCAGGTTGCGGAAAGCCTCAGTCTCTACCAGTCTATAGGGCAGCATCTCCAGGCTCAACAATTTGGAGATGTGGACGTTTAGGGCTTGGGCATGTGGGTGGCTGGAATTGTATTTGCGCTTGCGCTCAAATGTCTGCTGCAAAGACAGCTGAACGCTGCGCTGGGACACATTGGTGGAGGTTGTGGAGGATCGTGCAGGTGAATGGGTGGTTGTAGGGCGGGAGGCGCTCGTGCCGGGGTCCTGGGCGGGGGGTGGACTCGCCGAGCCAGCATGTGACACAGGGGAAGGGGCAGTGGTGTGACCCGCAGGAGGTGAACGGCCTTGGTTCCACTGAGTCGGGTGTTTAGCACTCATATGCCTGCGCATGCTGGTAGTGGTTAGGCTGGTAGTGGTGGCTCCCCTGCTGATCTTGGTGTGACACAGGTTGCACACCACAGTCCGTCGGTCATCCTCAGTTTCTTTAAAAAACCTCCAGACTTGCGAACATCTAGGCCTCGGCACGGGAACTTGACTCCGTGAAACAGTTGCTGATCTACCTGCTCTGGCCCTGCTTCTCCCTCTGGCCACCCCACTGCCTCTTCCAACCTGTTCTGGTGCTGCACTTGCCTCCACTTCAGAAGCACTGTCTTGAGTTGGATTACCAACCCAGCTCGGGTCAGTCACCTCATCATCCACCAGCTCTTCCTCCGATTCCTCACTCTGCTCCCCCTCCGACTTACTGCCCTGACAACAACGTCACTGTCTGACAACCGTGTCTCATCATCATCATCATCCGACACCTCTTCACGCACTACTTGCACTAATTCCACACTCTCATCACCCACAGACTGCGAAAGTTCTAAATTTTGGGCATCGGGACAGAGCAACTGCTCAGGTTGCTGTTGAGCAGTGGTTTGTGTCTCTGGGTAGGGTCCTGAAAAGAGTTCCTGTGAGTATGCCGGATCTGAATCCATACTTTCCGTGGGGGGGGGCAGGCTGGGGGGAAGGAGGTTGAGCTGGAGGAGCCAGAGGTCTACTCCCTTGGCTAGCGTGGGTGGACTGCGTGGAAGACTGGGTGGTGGATAAATTACTGGACGCATTGTCCGCTATCCACGTCATCACCTGTTCGCACTGTTGTGGTTTCAATAGTGGTGTACCACGTGAACCAGTAAGTTGCGAGATGAAGCTAGGGAGCGAAACTCTGCGGCGTTCCACTGCTCCCTCATCAACATGTACTGTGTCACCCTGCCCAGGACCACGGCCTCTGCCCCCTACACTACTTGAACGCCCACGCCCACGCCCTCGACCCTTAGCCCTTGGGTTCAACATTTTGTATGTTCACTTCAATGTATGATATATAACTGAGAGAAAAAACGTAGTCTTTAGACGGCGGCTTTTGTACCGCAAACCACTCAATTTGTCGCTGCACTGTATAATTTCAAAAAAGAGAGAAAAGACGTAGTGTTTAGATGTAGGCTTTAGGCCCGCAAATCACTGAATTTGTCGCTGCACTGTATAATTTGAAAACTGAGAGAAGAAACGTAGTGTTTAGACGGCGGTTTTTGTCCCGCAAACCACTCAATTTGTCGCTGCACTGTATAATTTGAAAACTGAGAGAAAAGACGTAGTGTTTAGATGTAGGCTTTAGGCCCGCAAATCACTGAATTTGTCACTGCACTGTATAATTAGAAAAAAGAGAGCAAAGACGTAGTGTTTAGACGGCGGTTTTATTCCCCCAAAGCACTCAATTTGTCGCTGCACTGTATAATATATAACTGAGAAAATAAACATATTCCCTAGACTGACGCTAATGTACAGTACACTACATAATTGTTCACTGGACTGTAGTGTATATCACTGAGAGAAAAAAACGTATTCACTAGACTGCACTACAGATCCCAGCAAGCCAAGGTGCAGCAGCAGCAGCAAAAATGAGTACTGAGAGGGCTTTGGGCAATTTCTTTTGGGTCTGTGTGGACCACGTGCTGTCCCTTCTACCACCAGTGCACAGCGTGCAGCCAAGATGGCGGTAGCTGCACTACAAGTCCCAGCCAGCAGCAGACCCCCCCCAAAAAAAACGTGCTTGTAGCCCTTAGAAGGGTTGTTGGGTTCTTTGGGGATGATTCCTGCCTAACCAACATCTAAATTGAGGCCCTAACAGCGTGCAGCCAAGATGGGATTGAGATTGCAGTCAAATGGCTTTGGATGAGCCTCCCAAAAATTTTTTTTGGAGTGTGTGAAGTCGACCCTCCGAAAAATTTTTTTTTTTGTGTCTGTGGTTGACGATACTGAAAAATTGTTTTAGAGTGTCTGTAGTTGACGCTCCTGAAAAATTGTTTTAGAGTGTCTGTAGTTGACGCTCCTGAAAAATGGTTTTAGAGTGTCTGTAGTTGACGCTCCGGAAAAATTGTTTGGAGAGAGGGCCTGTAGGTGGCCCTCCGGAAACATTGTCTTAAAAGAGTGCCAGTTGGCCCTCTAAAAAATTCCCTTTTGGGTCAGCGTTTGGCAATGAAGAGAAGGAGGAGGAGTAGAGGAGAGGAATCGGATACATAAGGAATCTTATTCTTTAGCTGCTTTCCCCCGGAGGAGATTTGAATTCCGGTGAAATCCAGGCTTTGTTCATTTTAATAAGCGTCAGCCTGTCAGCGCTGTCAGTTGACAGGCGTGTACGCTTATCGGTGATGACGCCACCAGCTGCACTGAATACCCGCTCTGACAACACGCTAGCGGCAGGGCAGGCCAGCACCTCCAAGGCGTACAGCGCCAGTTCAGGCCACGTGTCCAGCTTTGAAACCCAGTAGTTGTATGGAGCAGAGTGATCACGCAGGACGTTGGTATGGTCAGCTAGGTACTCCCTCACCATCTTTCTGTACAGCTCCCCCCTACTCTGCCTAGACTGGGGACAGGTGACAGTGTCTTGCTGGGGTGACATAAAACTGGCAAAGGCCTTGGAGAGCGTTCCCCTGCCAGTGCTGGACAAGCTGCCTGCTCGCCTCCTCTCCCCCGCTACTTGGCCCACAGAACCACGCCCTCTGCCGCTAGCGGCGTCAGATGGGAAGGATTGTTTCAGCTTGTGCACCAGGGCCTGTTGATATTGATTCACTCTCATACTCCTTTCCTCTACAGGGATGAGAGTGGAAAGGTTCTGCTTGTACCGTGGGTCCAGGAGAGTGAACACCCAGTAATCGGTGTTTGAAAAAATGCTTCTAACGCGAGGGTCACGGGATAGGCAGCCTAACATGAAGTCTGCCATGTGCGCCAGAGTCCCAACACGCAAGAATTCCCTCTCCTCACTGGCCTGACTCTCCATTTCCTCCTCCTCCTCCTCCTCTTCAGCCCATACACGCTCAAGAGTTAAGAAGGACTGAGCATTGGTACCCTCTTCTGTCTCGCCAACATTCTCCTCCTCTTCCTCCTCATCCTCATCCCCCTCCTCCAATACGCGCTGAGAAACAGACCGGAGGGTGCTCTGGCTATCAAGCGACGTATCTTCTTCCCCCATCTCCTGTGACAAGCGCAAAGCTTCTGACTTCATGCTGAGCAGTGAGTTTTTCAACAGGCAAAGCAGCGGGATGGTGAGGCTGATAATGGCGGCATCGCCGCTGACCATCTGTGTTGACTCCTCAAAGTTGCTCAACACCTGACAGATATCAGACATCCACGTCCACTCCTCATTGTAGACTTGAGGAAGCTGACTGACCTGACTACCAGTTCTGGTGGAAGTTGACATCTGGCAGTCTACAATCGCTCTGCGCTGCTGGTAAACTCTGGATAACATGTTTAATGTCGAATTCCATCTCGTGGGCAAGTCGCACAACAGTCGGTGAGCTGGCAGTTGTAGGCGCCGCTGCGCTGCCCTGAGAGTGGCAGCATCTGTGCTTGACTTGCGGAAATGCGCACAGATGCGGCGCACCTTGGTGAGCAAATCTGACAAATTGGGGTATGTCTTGAGGAACCGCTGAACTATGAGATTGAACACGTGGGCCAGGCATGGCACATGTGTCAGTCTGCCGAGTTGCAGAGCCGCCACCAGGTTACGCCCGTTGTCACACACAACCATGCCTGGCTTGAGGTTCAGCGGTGCCAGCCACAGATCGGTCTGCGCCGTGATGCCCTGTAACAGCTCTTGGGCGGTGTGCCTTTTGTCACCTAAGCTCAGCAGTTTGAGCACCGCCTGCTGGCGCTTACCCACGGCACTGCTGCTGCGCCTAGAGCTACCGACTGAAGGCGCCGTGCCCACGGATGGTAATTCGGAGGAGGAGGAGGAGGGGTTGGAGGAAGAGGCATAGTACATCTGAGAAACCGTGACCGAGGTAGGCCCCGCAATCCTCGGTGTGGGCAGTACATGAGCGGCCCCAGGGTCAGACTCGGTCCCAGCCTCCACCAAGTTAACCCAATGTGCCGTCAGTGAGATATAGTGTCCCTGCCCGGCAGCACTTGTCCACGTGTCCGTGGTTAGGTGGACCTTATCACTAACCGCGTTGGTCAGGGCACGGATGATGTTCTCTGACACGTGCTGGTGTAGGGCTGGGACGGCACATCGGGAAAAATAGTGGCGGCTGGGGACCAAGTACCGAGGGACAGCCACCGCCATCAGGTTGCGGAAAGCCTCAGTCTCTACCAGTCTATAGGGCAGCATCTCCAGGCTCAACAATTTGGAGATGTGGACGTTTAGGGCTTGTGCATGTGGGTGGCTGGAATTGTATTTGCGCTTGCGCTCAAATGTCTGCTGCAAAGACAGCTGAACGCTGCGCTGGGACACATTGGTGGAGGTTGTGGAGGATCGTGGAGGTGAAGGGGTGGTTGTAGGGCGGGAGGCGCTCGTGCCGGGGTCCTGGGCGGGGGGTTGACTCGCCGAGCCAGCATGTGACACAGGGGAAGGGGCAGTGGTGTGACCCGCAGGCGGTGAACGGCCTTGGTTCCACTGAGTCGGGTGTTTAGCACTCATATGCCTGCGCATGCTGGTAGTGGTAGTGGTGGCTCCCCTGCTGATCCTGGTGTGGCACAGGTTGCACACCACAGTCCGTCGGTCATCCTCACTTTCTTTAAAAAACCTCCAGACTTGCGAACATCTAGGCCTCGGCACGGGAGCTTGACTCCGTGAAACAGTTGCTGATCTACCTGCTCTGGCCCTGCTTCTCCCTCTGGCCACCCCACTGCCTCTTCCAACCTGTTCTGGTGCTGCACTTGCCTCCCCCTCAGAAGCACTGTCTTGAGTTGGATTACCAACCCAGCTCGGGTCAGTCACCTCATCATCCACCAGCTCTTCCTCCGATTCCTCACTCTGCTCCCCCCTCCGACTTACTGCCCTGACAACAACGTCACTGTCTGACAACCGTGTCTCATCATCATCATCATTATCATCCGACACCTCTTCACGCACTACTTGCACTAAGTCCACACTCTCATCACCCACAGACTGTGAAAGTTCTAAATTTTGGGCATCGGGACAGAGCAACTGCTCAGGTTGCTCTTGAGCAGTGGTTTGTGTCTCTGGGTAGGGTCCTGAAAAGAGTTCCTGTGAGTATGCCTGATCTGAATCCATACTTTCCGTGGGGGGGGCAGGCTGGGGGGAAGGAGGTTGAGCTGGAGGAGACAGAGGTCTACTCCCTTGGCTAGCGTGGGTGGACTGCGTGGAAGACTGGGTGGTGGATAAATTACTGGACGCATTGTCCGCTATCCACGTCATCACCTGTTCGCACTGTTGTGGTTTCAATAGTGGTGTACCACGTGACCCAGTAAGTTGCGAGATGAAGCTAGGGAGCGAAACTCTGCGGCGTTCCACTGCTCCCTCATCAGCATGTACAGTGTCACCCTGCCCAGGACCACGGCCTCTGCCCCCTACACTACTTGAACGCCCACGCCCTCGTCCTCGACCCTTAGCCCTTGGGTTCAACATTTTGTATATTCACCAAACTGTCGAGTTAATATCTGAGGCCAAAACCGTATTCAGTAGACAGTAGAATTACTATCTGAGGCAAAAAAATGTAGTCTTTAGACTCCAGCTATTGCACCGCAAACCACTCAATTTTGCACTGGACTGTAGTTTATATAACTGAGAATAAAAACGTATTCTCTAGACTGCGGCTAGTGTATCGCACACCTCACAATTGTTCACTGGACTGTAGTTTATATAATTGAGTGAAAAAAATTATTCTCTAGACTGCGGCAAGTGTATCACACACCTCACAATTGTTCACTGGACTGTAGTTTATATAATTGAGTGAAAAAAATTATTCTCTAGACTGCGGCAAGTGTATCGCACACCTCACAATTGTTCACTGGACTGTAGTTTATATAATTGAGTGAAAAAATGTATTCTCTAGACTGCGGCAAGTGTATCACACACCTCACAATTGTTCACTGGACTGTAGTTTATATAATTGAGTGAAAAAAATTATTCTCTAGACTGCGGCAAGTGTATCACACACCTCACAACTGTTCACTGGACTGTAGTTTATATAATTGAGTGAAAAAAATTATTCTCTAGACTGCGGCTAGTGTATCGCACACCTCACAATTGTTCACTGGACTGTAGTTTATATAATTGAGTGAAAAAAATTATTCTCTAGACTGCGGCTAGTGTATCGCACACCTCACAATTGTTCACTGGACTGTAGTTTATATAATTGAGTGAAAAAAATTATTCTCTAGACTGCGGCAAGTGTATCGCACACCTCACAATTGTTCACTGGACTGTAGTTTATATAATTGAGTGAAAAAAATTATTCTCTAGACTGCGGCTAGTGTATCGCACACCTCACAATTGTTCACTGGACTGTAGTTTATATAATTGAGTGAAAAAAATTATTCTCTAGACTGCGGCTAGTGTATCGCACACCTCACAATTGTTCACTGGACTGTAGTTTATATAATTGAGTGAAAAAAATTATTCTCTAGACTGCGGCAAGTGTATCGCACACCTCACAATTGTTCACTGGACTGTAGTTTATATAATTGAGTGAAAAAATTATTCTCTAGACTGCGGCTAGTGTATCGCACACCTCACAATTGTTCACTGGACTGTAGTTTATATAATTGAGTGAAAAAAATTATTCTCTAGACTGCGGCAAGTGTATCGCACACCTCACAATTGTTCACTGGACTGTAGTTTATATAATTGAGTGAAAAAAAATTATTCTCTAGACTGCGGCTAGTGTATCGCACACCTCACAATTGTTCACTGGACTGTAGTTTATATAATTGAGTGAAAAAAATTATTCTCTAGACTGCAGCTAGTGTATCACACACCTCACAATTGTTCACTGGACTGTAGTTTATATAATTGAGTGAAAAAAATTATTCTCTAGACTGCGGCAAGTGTATCACACATCTCACAATTGTTCACTGGACTGTAGTTTATATAATTGAGTGAAAAATACTTATTTTATAGACTGACACTGCTGTACAGCACACCTCACAATTGTTCACTGGACTGTAGTTTATATAACTGAGTGACAAAACGTATTCCCTAGACTGCACTACAGATCCCAGCAAGCCAAGGTACAGCAGCAGCAAAAATGAGTACTTGAGAGGACTTTGGGCAATTTCATTGGGGTCTGTGTGGACCATGTGCTGTCCCCTTTCTGCCACCAGTGCACAGTGTGCAGCCAAGATGGCGGTAGCTGCACTACAAGTCCCAGCCAGCAGCCAAGAGGAGGACAAAAAAAAATGTCGTTGTAGCCCTTAGAAGGAGCGTTGGGTTCTTTGTGGATGATTCCTGCCTAACCAGATTCTAATTTCACGCCCTAACAGTGTGCAGCCAAGATGGCAGTAGCTGCACTACAAGTCCCAGCCAGCAGCCAGGAGGAGACCAAAAAAAAAAAAAGTGCTTGTAGCCCTTAGAAGGGCTGTTGGGTTCTTTGTGGGTGATTCCTGCCTAACCAACAACTAAATTCAGGCCCTAACACTCTCCCTGACAGACAGCAGCTCTATCCCTAATCTCATGCAGACGGCGTATGACGCGAGCAGCGCGGGACCAGATTCTTATATTCCCAGGTCATCTGATCTGGCCAGCCAATCCCTGCTATCGACTTGTAGGGGCCCCACGTGATGCTAGGAGGTACCAAAGACTCTCCTGCATGTTGATTGGCTGAAAAAAGGCGGCTAACATGCAGGAAGAGGAAGTTGCCATTTCCTCGAGGATCGCGATATGCTCGTCCGAGTAGCGAGCATATGCGAATACCCTAATGCTCGAACGAGCACCAAGCTCGGACGAGCATGTTCGCTCATCTCTAATGTTAAACATATTTTTATACATTTTTAACATTTTTTTTTCTAATTTCCGATTTCACTATCTACTAATCCTCACTTTAGGCTTTCTGTTCTGTAGAGATCATTTATCAGCAGTTGTCAGAGGTAGGATCACAGTAAAAGGTAATACCTCTGTTATAAAGTTGGAAGCAAACAGGGTCACATTTCTCTCACTGGAAGGCTAGTCCTGTCCTACATTGCACTGAAAACCAATTTGTGAATGGGCACTGTGTAATGCTTGCTTTTCACCAGTCGTGGTGGTGCTGTAGGGAAACTGAACACTTACTGTATGGTTTTTTCACAGATAACAGTAGATCCTTGGGAGTACAACCAGGAGGCTACTTATTGTCAAATGATCTTTCTAGCAAGTAGAACTTGTCGCCAAATTTTCATTTTCTGCCAGTTAAAACCAGATAGCAACACATTAATTTTTAAAAATATGTTTTTGTTTTGAAGATTTTTAAATTCTGTTTACTAAACATGATTCTGGGGGCAGTCATCTCGCCTAAAGTGTTCTCAACAGCTTTTAGTGACGTGCTCTACAACTGCCACATGCAGGAGAGTTTACCATAGACACAATGGACAGAAGCTGACCTTATTGCCTTCTGTGTGAGAATTTCCTAGACATACTCTGTAGCCTGTGTAGAGGTCAGGAGGGAGTAGATAAGCTGTGATATCACCTATTTTAAATGGTTGATTCTGTGTTATCTATACAGGGGTGATGTCTGTCATCCTAATCCTGTCTGTAATGATAGGTAATGTAGATAAATGGAGTAGGTGAATCTGTACAGAACGAGAAGTGGCCCCTATCATTAGGCTTAGTGGCCAGTGCAAAAACTGTAGGATTTTATGGGTTTTTATATAGATAGTGACATGGAAAATTAAAAATATCCACCAAAAATTCTTTAAAAATATGTTTAACATAAAACATGATTTAAACAATAGGTGATTTTCTGATGACACATTACCTTTACAGACTTGTACAACATATTCTTGAAAGCGGTTTGTGCTCCATGGTGCTCATATATGTCTTTTTTATAGGGCAATTTGTGTTTGCACATGACACCGAAGCTATAGCTAAACATTTTAAGATGACTGGTTTTATTGAGCACTTATTGACTGCCCAGCATCTTACAGCACTCAGCTGCATTGCATTCATCTTTTCAATGCCATTTTTAAATTGTGCTGCCAAGTTTATGGCATCACAGGAAACGTAGCACAGCAACATGGTTTCTAAGGCTGAAAAAAATACATCTGATAAAACCTTGATCCAGAGGAAGGCAAAAAAAACTCATTAGATAGAAGCCAATCTTCATTTTAGGTGCAGTAGCCAGGCAGTGGTCCCACACCCCCGCTAACCCCATTGAAGTGAACTGGGCTGAGCTGCGATACCAAGGACAGCAACCATCCAATGTACAGCACTGTGCTTGGTGAGCAGAGAGAAGGCCACGACACTAGTGAGAGCGCCAGTGCCTTCTCAAACAGCTGATCGTGGGGGTCCCCGATCAGACACTTATGACCTATCCTCTGGAAAAAAATCAAAAAAGAACTCAGAAAACCCTTTTAAGTTATCTCCTGGTACCAGTTATGTCCAGGTGACTGCTGTAAAGAATTTCTGAAAGGCAGTTCACTGAACAGCTGCTTAGGCAAAATCATGCACCAAAATAAAATGAAATAAAATTTCACAGAAAAAATAGATTACAAAAAATAACATGTAACAGTATAAATAGATTTTAATTTGTAAAATATCTACATGAATAATCACCTTTGATGGTAATCGTCCATGTTTTACACACCGTCCGAAATGAATGACCAAAAAAATTGTCATAAGATGTTGTCAAGAGGATAACTACCAAGAAGGCAAGCATAGTAGTTTCTATAGTGCTCATCCATTGAAGAGGCCCTCTTCACTTCTTAGAGTTATTTTTTTATATTTTATCCCTCGAAAATATTTTAAACCATGCTTGAGTTTCACCCTGAAGGGGTATTCCCACCTGGGACATTTATGGTATATTCCCATATGCCAAATAAACAGCAGGAACAGTAGGTCGTTTTCTGATGGTGCATTCTCTTTAAATTGTATGTATCCTTTAAAAAATATATCACTTTTAATCCTAAGCAGGGGAGTAACTACCATAGCGGTGACTGCTATGGGGCCCAGGGCAAGAGGCGGCCCAGATGGGATCATCTCCTCTTCTACTGGGGGTGAAAACTTGGTCAGGACTCTACCCTCTAAAGAAACAACATTTAGCAAACGGGGCAGTGGAAAAAATGGACCAAGGGTCATTGAAAGAGGTTTAGGTCGAAACTCTTCTGTCCTGTATCAGGGGTTGGGTCTGATCCTTGCTATGGTCCCCTTACTTCTCTATGTACACCACTGTTCCTAAGGCTAGGTGTGTAGGTAGCCTAGCTGTTGAGTTTCTTCCCATGCTTGTTGAGATGATGTGCTCGTATTTGTATAAGAACAGGGTGTGTTTTCAATATCTTACAATTATACACAGATATATTTTCCTTCGTTATAGTATTATACTGCAGACATGGAAATTTGTATATGGGGGATAAGAAATATCACTATGTAGTCTAATGGGTTAGTGGACATTTTAAAGAGAAACAGCTGGTACGTTATTAATATTACTGGCGGGATACTTCAGTAATAGTCTCTTGGCCAGATTTGTTTTGTCTTCACCCATTAAAATCACAGCTGGGCCATTACATAAGAACATCATTGCCTTCAGTTCTTTTCAATACATCGCAGTGGAAAAGCTATACTGAAGGATTACATAATCAGGCTGCATGCCCCATTTCAATAATACTCAATAACTCTGCTTTGTTCTGTGATTACCAGTAACCGAGATAAGATCATGTTAGCAATTTGCATATTGAGCGCGTAGAGCAGCATGTAGGTCTCAAGTTTCTGTTATATAATCACTAAAATAAAATTTCAGCTTTCATAATTTAAAAAAAATATACATACATCCAAATCCGTCTTTGTAATGCACATTTGGATCATGCATGTGTAGATCCTTTTGTATCACCACAATGACACTGACCCATCGAGGCATGACTTCTACAAGACCTCTGACTGTGTCCTGTGGTAAGATGCAAGCAGCAGATCCTTTAAGTTCTGTTAGTTGTATGGTGGAGCCTCCACGAATTGGACTTTTTTCCAGCCCAGCGGTGGACTGGGAACTTAAAGTGGCCCTGGAAAAAAAATGTAAAAGTGATCTTATGTTGTAGGTGGCTCCAAATTAATAGAATGTGGGCAACAAAAGTAAGCATGGCCAACAGTAACCCCAACAGAACAAAATATCACAGTGATTCTGAGGGCAGACATCTTGGCCAAAGTGTGAACAGCCTTTAGTGACAGGCTCTACAACAGCCACCTTGGACCATAGACACAATGGACACAATGGCAGACCTTATTGCCTTCTGTGTGAGAGCTTTCTAGGCAAACTCTGTAGCCTGTGCAGAGGCCAGGAGGCAGTAGATAAACTGTGATATCACCTATTGTAAATGGTGGATCCTGTGTTATCTATACAGGAGTGATGTCTGTAATCCTAATCCTGCCTGGAATAACAGGTACTGTAGAAAACTTCAGTAAGTGAATCTGTACACAACGAGAAGAGGCCCCTATTATTAGGCTTAGTGGTCAGTGCAAAAACTGTAGGATTTAATGTTTTTTTTTATACTGTATACATAGCGACATGCAAAATAAAAAATAACCACAAAAATTATTTAAAAATATGTTGAACATAAAACATGATTTAAACAATAGGTGATTTTCTGATGACACATTCCCTTTACAGACTTGTACAACATTTTCCTGGAAGCAATTTGTGTTCCATGGTGCTCTTATATATGTCTTTTTTATAGGACAATTTGTGTTTAGACATGACACTGAAGCTATAGCTAAACATTTTAAGATGACTGGTTTTATTGAGCACGTATTGACTGCCCAGCATCTTACAGCACTCAGCTGCATTGCATTCATCTTTTCAAGGCCATTCTTAAATTGTGCTGCCAAGTTTACGGCAGCACGGGAAACGTAGCATAGTAACATGGTTTCTAAGCCTGAAAAAAACATCTGTCCATCTAGTTCAGTCTATTATGATACAAACTTGATCGAGAGGATGGCAAAAAAAAAAACTCATGAGCTAGAAGCCAATTTTCTTCATTTTAGGTGCAGGGGCCAGGTTTGGGGTAGCCAACACTACTCTGGGTCCCCTGAACACTGTCGAGGTGTCACCACATGTTGTTGCTCTTTGGATGGGATGGTAAGGCATGGCACACCCCAATGGAAAATTAGTCCAGAAACTTATGGTCTGCAGTAAACCAGTGTGCTTCTTTACTGGAGGTTTGGTGCTGAGGAAAGGCCTGAGCTAGCTGTCCCTCTCTCTCTCTTAGAAGGCTGGTGATCCAAGGTCTTTTCTTCTCAGCACTGAACCCTAACTGCAGAACACTGGGGGCTTCGACTGCTCTCCTTATATACAATTTCTAGCTGAACTAGAACCTTCTAGTAGAAGGGGTGTAGTGGAAGAAATCAGCCCAAACAAATACAAAGTTACAATTTCCATCTGTAGTAAACTTGGATTAGAATTTTAATAATACCTAGGAATTTTAATAATACACCTGGGAATGACAAAGCAGTTTTTCCAGACAAAAACAAATCTTCGTACATAATAACATAGCTAAACCAGACATTCAAAAGGTCAGCCTGTCTGGTTTTGGTGGTAAACAAGTCTGGCTTTTTCCCTCCAAAACATACTCTCCTTTAACCCTTAGGGTAACAGTGGAAAATTACTAGCTTCTCATTATTAGAAAGTCCCAAAAGTCTCTCAGTATTCATTAACCCTTTCCACAGTGCTGTACAAATACCGTGCAAATATATCACAACATGCATATAAAATGCAGTTGCACAGTATTAAACAGTATAAGGCAGTGCAAGTTAACCCTTTAATGTGAGATAAAGTAAGGAGTTGATGACTCCTTACTTAGGGGAAACAGAGGCAAAGGTCCTCAAACATCTAGATTTCAATAGTACCCCTACTCCAGGGCATTACATAGGGAAAAAAAATGTTCCTGACTCCAATCAGGCAATCACGATAACTCCCTAGATCAATGACCTTACTCCATAATTCTAGTAACTATAACCTATAATATTATGATATACATTGCAACCTATAATATTATGATATACACAGAACCCAGCTTGATTTTCGTACTTACTTGTAGTACAAGCCCTAGCTAGACCGCAACTGTGAGATGGTCCTTACGTTATTTAAGTGCAGAGACGGACAAACAACAAAGTTGTACATAAATGGGTCAGAACCAGACAAGCTATGCAGTACCAAACGAGAGACAGAGAGTGGTCAGAGGACAAGCCGAGATCAGAACCAGACAGACAACGCAGTACCAAACGACAGACAGAGAGTGGTCAGAAGACAAGCCGGGGTCAGAGGAACGTGCAGTCCAATAAGCACAGGAACAAGGAACCAGGAACATAGCTAGTGAGATAGAGACTAACAAAAAGACTAGGCTTAACAATTATTTTGTCCTTCTCCACAGAAGGCAGAAGGGGGAGGGTTCTGCTCCAGTCAGTTGTCTTACAGCTGGGAATGAGCAAACCCATTGAATTTTGGGTTTGGTGGGTTCGGCTGAACTTCAGGCCAAAGTTCGGGTACGATACCCAAACTTGACCCGAACCCGAACCCCATTACAGTCAATGCGGACCCGAACTTCACTTTATTATTTTCCGTTATAACATGGTTGTATCTGAAAATCACATAATACTTAAGATAGAATGCAAAAGGAACAGCCTTAACCCCTTCCCGACCAGCACAGTACTAGTACGGCGCTGGCCGGGACTTTAAAGATGGCCGCGGGTGAACTGCTTTTCCCACTAGCACACCCGCAGCTAATGTCCATGACCGGCTAACGTGCCGATCGCGGACATTTAACCCCTCGTTGCTCCGGCTCCCCTGTGTGGCGATCGGAGGAGCCGGAGCATGCCTGCAGCAGCCCCTGTCATAGTAAATGACAGGAGGCTTCTGCATAGGCTTTCCTATGGAGCCCTTGCCAGTAATAGGGCTCCATAGGAAAGCAGTAAAATCATCATAGACTCCAATGTAAGTGCATTGGAGTCTATGATATAAGCAATCAAATGATTGCTTCTTATAGTTCCCTTTGGGAACTATAAAAAAGTTTTAAAAAAATAAATAAAGTTTTAAAAAAAAATAAAATAAAAAAACTTAAAAGTTCAAATCACCCCCCTTTCACGAAAATAAAAATAAAAGTATTAAAAAAATTAAAAAAAATACACATCATGGGTATTGCCGCGTGCGAAAACGCCCATTTTATATAAATAAAAAAATATTCCCTATACGGAAAAAGCGAAACGGAAAAAAGCGTCAAAATGGCCAATTCGCCATTTTTTGTCGCTTTTTTAAAGAAAAAAAATTAAATAAAAAGCGATCAAAAAGTCACACACACACCAGAATGGTATCAAAATAAGTTGAGATCGTGCCGCAAAAATACAGCTCCGTACACATAAATACCAAAAAGTTATAGGGGTCAAGAACTGGAAAAAAAAAATGTCCAACATTATAATTTTTTTATCACTATCAAAATGCAAGAAAAACTATACATATTAGGTATCACCGGATTCGTACTGACCAGTAGAATGAAAGTAACTGGTCATTTTTAACGCACATCGAACGCCGTAAATAAAAAACCCGTAAAACCGTGGCGGAATTGCGTTTTTTTTTTTGCAATTTCACCCGATTTGGAATGTTTTTCCCACTTCCCACTACACCATATGCAATATTAAATGGTGGCGTTGGAAAGTACAACTTGTCCCGCAAAAAACAAGCTCTCATACAGCTATGTGAACAGAAAAATCAAAAAGTTATGGCTGTATCAAAGCAGGGAGCGCAAAACGAAAGCGCAAAACCGAAAAAACCTCCGGGGTATAAAGGGTTAAAGGCATTCCATTTTGCATTTTATCATAATAGAAGTCCATGGGCAGCATAACAGATCTGTCCTGGTTTCCATTATGCAGGACAGGACTCAACTCTATCGAACACAATATGGAAAGGAAATCCGTGGAGACAGAAGATATGAAGAATGAACATCATGGCTAGCTGACTGGCAAAAGGAAGACCGGATATAAGTATAAAGTGGGCCATTTTAGAAAAGTAGTCCACCACTACTCAAATGATTGTGCATCTAGAATGGGTTTTTGCTTTGGAGTCCTGTTCCGGGTGTACCTGGAACACACTGAAACAAAACTCCATATGTCTTTGAAAATGGATGGCCACCAATAATATCGGGAAATTGATTTGTCAGTTTTATGTTGCCCTGGATGCCCAGCAATTTTGTGACAAAACCCCAAAACAGAGCTAGTCTCCTCTTGGATTCAGGTACATAGGTTTTACTCAGAGGCATGTCCCATATGTAAACTGGAGCCACAGTCACAATCTTGGCAGGATCAATTATATGCTGTGGTTTCTGTTGCTCTGTCAGTTCAATTGATTAGTACTAAGTCCAGTATGGTCATCCCTCTAGTCGGATCCTGAACCAGTTGGGAAAGGTAATTGTTTTTGGTTATTGCCAAGAACCTGTCTTTTATGAGGTCTATAGGTTTCAATATTCCCCATAATAACACCTCATACCATGTCAGAATAACGCCCTTAGGATTTGACCCAACGTCAAACCGGTTACTTGGCACAGTGCTTCCATAGTACTACTGATCCATCTTTCATGCGTAATCAGTGGATCCGTAACTATTGCGTTCCATTACACAGGAATTGACTATCTGCTCTCTGTGGGAAGCCAGAGAGCACATCTCAAGTACAGTAGCTTTCACAAACTATTTAAAGGAAATGTGTCACCAAAAATTATATCTGTCAGTTAAAACCAGATACACATATCTTTCTTTTCTAATCTGATTTTTTTTCTGATTGCAGATTGTTTTATTCTATTTTCTGAACATGTTTATGGGAGCTGTTCCTAACAGCATTTAGAAAGCATAGTTTTCTAGGCATGCTCTGTGACCTGTGCAGAGGTCATTGTACAAGGAAAGAACACCGTATTTTTCGCCCTATAAGACTTAGCAGTCCATAAGACGCACCTAGGTTTTAGAGCAAGACAATAAAAAAAATATTTTCATTAGACCTCTGGTCAGGCCACCAATCAGACCCTCAATGTTAATCAGACCTCAGCTGACAGCCCCAATAAGACCCCAAATGTTATAAGACTGCAGTAAGACCTCAGATCAGACCCCCAATCAGACCTCAGATAAGAGCCCCATGCCTCTCATCAGCCCCCATATGCCTCATATCAGCCCCCCCAGCAGCCTCATATCAGCCTCCCAGCAGCCTTTCTTCAGCCCCTAGCCACGTTTTATCAGCCCCCATATTGCCTCATATAAAATAAATAAAACACTTACCTCTCCTGCTTTTGGATGCTGCCGCTCCTTACCGCCTGTGCTCTTCTTCCTCCTGCCGTCGACTATGCTGTGAACTGGCATGCTCAGTGTGAGGTCACAGCACAGCCGAGCGGAGGACCAGGAAGCGGTGAGTACAGAGCCTTCACCGCTTCCTGGTCCTCCTATGCTAATGAGCGCTTCCATAATGGAAGCGCTTATTAGCATTCACCCCATAAGACACAGGGGCATTTTCCCCCCACTTTTGGGGGAAAGAAATGCATCTTATGGGGCGAAAAATACAGTAGGTAAGATTTGACAATCACCTACTGTGAATGGTGGATCCTGTCTTATCTATATATAGAGATGGCATCTCCTTGTCGCTTAAGGCAGGTTTAGAATGGTATATAACGGCAGTAAATTGATCTGTACAGACCAAGAAATAACACCAAATATTAAACTGAGTAGCCAATATGAAAACTGCATGAGTTTATGGGTTTTTGTTTAAATATAGATGTTGACATAGAAAATTAAAAATACCATCATCAAAAATTCTTTAAAACTATGTTAAACATAAAAATGTGATTTAAATAATAGATAATTTTCTAAAAACACATTTCCTTTAACAAGAATCAGTGTCACAACCCTGAATAATTAATGAGAATACAAGGTGCCAGCAACTGGATGTCTTTGTTGTTTTACAGCCTGCATCACTTAATTTATAGATGTGCTACATGATGAAGGACAAAGGTGTCAGAAGGGAATTCATGTGTCAGACGGGAATACAATTGCTGCCTGTTTATGAAATACTTGAGATATTATTACCTAGTCTATAAAGCAACATTGTCTATAGTGTTTTCTTACAGGATTGTTGCTCACACAATGTATTCTTAGAGTTGAAAGTTCTAATGAGACTAGTTTTACCATAGGGAAGATCTTGACTCTCTTTAGTTATTAAGATCTTGTGAATCAATGCAAAAAATATCTACAGTACAGACCAAAAGTTTGGACACACCTTCTCATTCAAAGAGTTTTCTGTATTTTGATGACTATGAAAATTGTAGATTCACACTGAAGGCATCAAAACTATGAATTAACACATGTGGAATTATATACTTAACAAAAAGTGTGAAACAACTGTAAATATGTCTTATATTCTAGGTTCTTCAAAGTAGCCACCTTTTGCTTTGATTACTGCTTTGCACACTCTTGGCATTTTCTTGATTAGCTTCAAGAGGTAGTCACCTGAAATGGTATTCCAACAGTCTTGAAAGAGTTCCCAGAGATGCTTAGCACTTGTTGGCCCTTTTGCCTTCACTCTGCGGTCCAGCTAACCCCAAACCATCTCGATTGGGTTCAGGTCTGGTGACTGTGGAGGCCAGGTCCTCTGGCGTAGCACCCTATCACTCTTCTTCTTGGTCAAATAGCCCTTACACAGCCTGGAGGTGTGTTTGGAGTCCTTGTCCTGTTGATAAATAAATGACGGTCCAACTAAACGCAAACCAGATGTAATAGTATGCCGCTGCAAGATGCTGTGGTAGCCATGCTGGTTCAGTATGCCTTCAATTTTGAATAACTCCCCAACAGTGTCACCAGCAAAGCACCCCCACACCATCACACCTCCTCCTCCATGCTTCACGGTGGGAACCAGGCATGTAGAGTCCATCCGTTCACCTTTTCTGCGTTGCACAAAGACACGGTGGTTGGAACCAAAGATCTCAAATTTGGACTCATCAGACCAAAGCACAGATTTCCACTGGTCTAATGTCCATTCCTTGTGTTCTTTAGCCCAAACAAGTCTCTTCTGCTTGTTGCTTGTCCTTAGCAGTGGTTTCCTAGCAGCTATTTTACCATGAAGGCCTGCTGCACACAGTCTCCTCTCAACAGTTGTTGTAGAGATGTGTCTGCTGCTAGAACTCTGTGTGGCATTGACCTGGTCTCTAATCTGAGCTGCTGTTAACCTGCGATTTCTGAGGCTGGTGACTCGGATGAACTTATCCTCGGCAGCAGAGGTGACTCTTGGTCTTCCTTTCCTGGGGCGGTCCTCATGTGAGCCAGTTTCTTTGTAGCGCTTGATGGTTTTTGCGACTGCATTCAGGGACACTTTCAAAGTTTTCCCAATTTTTCGGACTGACTGACCTTTATTTCTTAAAGTAATGATGGCCACTCATTTTTCCTGCCCAACACAACTCATGGTCCCAACCCCATTTATAAGGCAAGACATCCCACTTATTAAACCTGACATGGCACACCTGTGAAGTGAAAACCATTTCAGGTGACTACCTCTTGAAGCTCATCAAGAGAATGCCAAGAGTGTGCAAAGCAGTAATTAAAGCAAAAGGTGGCTACTTTCAAGAACCTAGAATATAAGACATATTTACAGTTGTTTCACACTTTTTTGTTAAGTATATAATTCCACGTGTTAATTCATAGTTTTGATGCCTTCAGTGTGAATCTACAATTTTCATAGTCATGAATATACAGAAAACTCTTTGAATGAGAAAATGTGTCCAAACTTCTGGTCTATACTGTATGTCACTGCTCTTTATGCATCAAACAACCTACTTAGAAAAATAAGCCCACAATGTACTCATAAAATATAATGAAGCTTTATTATGTATACAAAAATGAAATATAAAAATAATCTTGTTAAAAATCACATGATGCAAAGATAGGTGGCAGAAAAAACGCCATCCAGAGACCACAGCATTACAAATGGGGATGAATATAGTAATATACAAAATAAATAACGGCTGAACTCCATGCACTGGGCAATGCCCTGTAAGCAATGTAGCTGTATCCAAACCAAGGGAGAGCATCCACCATTGATCACACCTACAGTACCATATTTTTCGCTCTATAAGATGCACCAGCCCATAGGACGCAGGTGTCACGCTGCGGTGTGGGGGGAAGATTTCACACTAAGCGCAGGAGGGAGAGGGAGGAAAGGAAATGGGATTAGGCCTGGAAACTAGTGAAGGGAGATGGACACCTCCTAGGGAAACCCTGACTCCAGTCCTGGCTAACTACCGGTATGAACAGGCCTTGAACGTAGGCGAGTTCATACGCTGGATACCTGGGACCCTAACTGTCCCTGAAGGGCCCTGAAGCCAGTGACTAGAAAGAGTCAAACTGTTCCTCCACCAACCTGGACGAACAGTAGTCTCCCCTCAGGCCCAAACACCAAAACACAGGGAAGGCAAACACAAATAAACGAAAGAGAAAGAGGACACTTAACTTTCCTGAAGCAAAAGGCTGCAACGGGATCTCCACAGAGAGTCACACACCAGCAGGCCACAGATACCACAGAAAGTATAAACCGCAAGGGATGTGGGAGAAACAACACTAAATAGGAAAGGCTTAATAGAAAAGACACCTACACCTGAAGGGGGAGGGTGTGGTGAAAGCCAGCAACCACAAAACAAACAAAGGAGAACCTGTCAGATTAACCCACGTTTTGCCAATCTCACTGACTTCCTGCAACCTGTTGCAGAACTGTCAGTATGTCCTGACACATTCGTGACACTAGGTTTTAGAGCAGGACAATAAGAAAAAATATATATTTTTCATCAGACCTCTGGTCACACCACCAATCAGACCTCCAATGTTAATCAGACCTCAGCTGACAGCCCCAATAAGACCCCCAATGTTAATAAGATCCCAGTAAGACCTCAGATCAGACCCCCAATCAGACCTCAGCTCAGACCTCAATGTGAATGACCCCCAATCACACCTCAGATAAGAGCTCCATGCCTCTCATCAGCCCCCTTATGCCTCATATCAGACCCCATATGCCTAATATCAGCCTCCATGCCTCCCATCAGCCCCCTATGTGCCTCTTATCAGCTGTCAGCAGTCTTATATCAGCCCCCATTGCCTCTTATCAGCCCCCAGCAGCTTTATATCAGCCCCCAGCGCCTCTTAGCAGCCCCCGGGAGTCTTTTATCAGCCCCCATTGCCTCTCACAAGCCCCCAGCACCTCTTATCAGCCCCCAGGAGTCTTTTATAAGTCACCATAGCCTCTCAACAGCCCCCAGACAAGTTATATTAGCCCCCATTCGCCTCATATGGAATAAAATGAAAAAAAATACCAAAAAACTTACCTCTCCTGCTCCAGACGGCGCCACTCTTCTCCTCTAGCGCTCCCTCCTGCTCTTCATGCTGTCGGCTGTGCTGTAAAGTGGCGCTCACAGCGTGAGGACACAGAGCGCCCTCACGCTGTGCGCAGCCACTGCACGGCCGAGCGGAGGACCTGGAAGCGGTGAGTACAGAGCCTTTACTGATTCCTGATCCTCCTGTACTAATGAGCGCTTCTGTAATAGAAGCGCTCATTAGCATTCACCCCATAAGACGCAGGGACATTTTCCCCCCACTTTTGGGGGAAAAAAGCGTCTTATGGGGCAAAAAATACAGTACATATGGGTGTCTGGACATTATTTTCAATTTGGTTTGGACACAGCGTCATACCACATGTATGTACTCTGGATAATTGTGTTCACATGACTGGGAAGTAAAAAGGGGAGTTGGAGCCCAAACTGGACCTACTTTACTATTAGTAATGGAATTCTTTTTGGGAAACATAATTATGTCTACGTAGTTTTATATGGCTGCACATAACCCCTTTAACATTTGCGCTACAGCTTCTATTCTCAGTGGAAGACAAAATGCTCTGCCATATCCATCAGTACTGAGTTGACTGTTGTTTTGACAGCAACAAGAGTATTTCTTGCTCCAGAACTATAGTGTGAATACAGCCTAACATACAATAGGATATTGTAATTGTAGAGCTAGGTTTTAAAATATTCCGTTATCTATCTACTGCAGAAAATCCATTATTGATATGTTGACCCTATTTTGCTTGGCTTACACTCTCTAGAGATTAGAGATGAGCGAATCATCCAAAATTCGCTTTGCCGAATATTTGCTGAATTTCTGACAAGATTCGTAATTTATTCGGTCGAATCTACGTTCAAAAAAACAATCGTTGTTTTGCAAACATTCCTGCACAAATTACGACCGTACAGTCAGCGTAGTTAAAAGCATGCAATACGTAAGCATTAGTGTACAAAAGTGCATACGAATCCTTAGCGTACTATTAACGCGCAAATTCGTCATACGCACAAGGCTAGGCCACTGCGTACAGTTTTTAGAGGCAGTCCATATGAGGTAGAAAAATAAGGTGCTCACTGCTAGCTATCCAGCTAAGTGCATAATTTACTAAAAACACTGTACAATAAGTGCATAATAGGACACATACATTGCAGTACCTGAAAAAGAATACACACAATGGGCTAAAGTGCTGAACCAGTAAAAGCAGTGTAGCTAAAATACAGCAAAGACATAAGTATGCAAACATTTTAGTGCAAGCATAAAAGGCTCAGATATACGTTTGAGTCTCTCCTTATGGCTCCTAGTTGGCATGATAAAACACTGTCTGGAACACATACTGTAGTCCAAAATTCAATTGTAATCCACGTGAGGTAATATTGTAATCCAAATGGATAATAGAAAATAGAAGCAAATAGAGAACCTTTTTGCAAAGGGGGCTCCCAAATAACCTGAGAAGGGGGGGGGGAAGGAAAATAGGCGCACTTAGGCGTAACTGGGACTTTTCTGCAGAATCGGGGGGAGTCCTGACAGCCATGTCCATCTGGGTGAGAGTCAAAATGGGGTAATACAAACAAACAAACATAAAAAGTGCCAACTAGTTCTCACCTGTCAGGTGCAGTCCATGGTGTGGCTCCCATAGGTCCTCCAGAGGTGTCCTTCACTCAGCCAGTAGTTGGGTTCCTCAGATGAGGGACCTGAAGTCTTCCTCGGTGGAACTGACACGGACGCTCCTCCCTCTTGTAGGCCACGCTCGCTGCCATAGTAGAACTCCAGTGCCCTCTTCATCTGGAAGTTGGACTTGACGGGGTCTGGGTGGTGGTCACGCTGGTGAGTGCTGCAGCCATTTGCGCTTTTCCGGATCCTCCTGCCAGGACAGCAGGGGTAAGGACTGCCGGCTGCAGCGGTTCCGGCAAGGTTGCATCCAGGGAAGTAGCCCCAGCTTCCCTGGCTGCTGCTGGCTTCATCTTCCACGGCAGCTGGTATTGGGGGATCACTGTTGATTGGAAGGTAAATGATGAAGTTGTAAGCTGACCCAGCTGAAAGGACTGTGGTGGTGATGGTGCTGGCAAGTCAGGAATCAGAGGCTCCGGCTGGGGCTGGGGCTTTTCCCTGAACCGAAGGACGCCATCTGGGGACTCCTGAAGGCAGCGCAAGTGTCCTGGACCTGGTGGTTCATCTGGCCACAATTCAGGTTCTGTTGTTGGTACCAGGGGCTTAGAAAGGAGGGTAACCCCGGTCGCAAAGGGGCCTTTCAGGGACGCCATGGGGGTGTACTCCACCTGATTCCCCACGTACAGGCTGTGACGAGGTTGTGGCAGGTACAGCCGTTTCACCGACCTGTGGCCCACAAAATACTCCTTTCCGTCCTCGTCATCTGCCAGGAAGCCAGACCCTCTCTCAACGGAAAACCACAGGACCGTTCCCTTTCGGCGTTCCAATGCAGGAACTCCCGACCTAGGCTGGTCCAGTACCTGGATAACCCAGTCCTCCACGGCGTTTTTATAGTCCCAGAGGGTCTGTGCATGGGCCGTCACCAATGGTGACACAATTGGGTTCTGCCTTATGGAAGGTGTTGTCGTTGATCTCCTCCTGGGCGGCGAAGTGGACGCTCCAGCCACCTCCGCTGCACGAGCGACAGCAGACGCTCCAGACGCACCAGCCGCAGCAGACGCACTAGCTGCCTGATGACGAAGAACCGCCTCACGATGCGCAGCTAACTCCGCAGGCGGTAAGGAGAATAAGGGCACTGTAGGTGGGTTACTCGCGTTCAGTTCAGAGCGTGACACCCTGATGTCTGGAGCGGGCGGTGGTTCAGGGAACTCGTCCCTAAAGGCCATCTGGTTCCAGTTGGGACACAGCTCTTTAGCCATGCTTGCTACTTGCTCAGTGTTCAGCACTGGTCTAAACTGGTTCAGAGGAGGGTGGAGTACTGAGGGAGGGTCTTCACTCCCTATACGTACAAATAGTTAGATCCTGATGGGCCTTGGCTGTTTTTTTCCAGCTCTGAGAGGGGCGTATCTTCACTTTCCCACTCTTAACAGTAACATAGTTTATAAGGACGAAAAAAGAAATCTGTCCATCCAGTTTGGCCTGTTTTCCTACAAGTTGATCCAGAGGAAGGCAAAAAAACCCTGTGAGGTAGAAGCCAATTTTCCCCACTTTAGGGAAAAAAATTCCTTCCCGACGCCAATCAGGCAATCAGAATTACTCCCTGGATCAACGACCCATCTCTAGTAACTATAACCTATAATATTATTACCCTCCAGAAATACATCCAGGCCCCTCTTGAACTCTTTTAGTGAACTTACCATCACCACCTCCTCAGGCAGAGAGTTCCATAGTCTCACTGCTCTTACCGTAAAGAATCCTTTTCTATGTTTGTGTACAAACCTTCTTTCCTCCAGACGCAGAGGATGTCCCCTCGTCACAGTCCTGGGGATAAATAGATCATGGGAGAGATCTCTGTACTGACCTCTGATATATTTATACATATAGTCATTTTCCCGCCTCATGCAGAATGTGTACATTTCGTACGTTTCATACGTATCGTACGTATCGGTAGTGTTCAAAATTTTGCGAAGATTTACTAATAATACTAAGCGAATCCAAAAAAATCCGGATTCGCTTCAGAGGAGAAAATTTCCAAGATTCAATACGAATCTACGAAGCGGCGAATAGATTCGCTCATCTCTACTAGAGATGAGCTTAAGTATGGACATAGGCATTGCTACCAAGATGCTTCTCTTTTCTGGTGAACCGAGTCTTTTTCAAGGAATGTCGATGGCATGTTTTCTTTTTGGGATTTTGAGTCTCACATGATGTAATGACGGCAGTTTTTCTTCAAACAAGTGACACTAATGTTTTCTTTTCCAGTAATATTTTGTCTCTATTACTTCACACATAGACTGAAAAAATTATGCTTGTGGGTTGTAAGAGTGCAAGTTGATAAATGAATGACTGAAAAGTCAAGCAAATCCATTAAAGCAATAAAATTAAGTAACAAAATAGTATTAAAAGAAAATTTAATTAAACGTGCTATTGAGAGTTTATTATTTAACTCTTTGGGATTAAACAATCATGGTACTTTACATAATACAAACAATATAGCAAATGTAAGTGTAGTTCTATGTAAAACCATAGAAACAACATCATAATAAAAGCCGAAAATATATATTGTTCTCTATTGTATTATGTAGATAAAAAGACCTGTAGATATGAGATAGTGTCATGTTCTAGTGAGGGTCCAAAAGAACCCTAGAACATCTAACAACGAAGAATACACCAAAGCAAGCATACACAGAGAAATAACAGCGAGTTGGAAACTGGGTCAGCAGGCAAGGAAACAGTGGCAAGAAATACCACTGGACCAAGTGCACTGGTTTTACTTGGGGCCAAACCCAGAGCTCAAACCCAGGGATCCTCGTTCTTCACAGAGCCCCAGATAATAGGGATGCACTTAGCTGAAGCTCACTGGTTGCAGGATGGTACCAATGCACGTGGCCACTTACCTGTAGATATTGCTGGAGCAGGCATCCTCAGTCCACACAAACAATGACTGGAACCCAGGCACATGTACTGGAACCCAGACACCACACAGGACATAGTACTGTCAATACACACTGGTACCAGCACACCAGTAACTGCCTAGACCCCCATGCAGAACGGATGCATGGCAGTCTCAGGCAAACTAGACATGGCACATACATGAAAATGTCTGGACTCCATGCAAGACAACTCATGGCAGTCAAAGACCAAACACCAAACCGAAACATAGAACCCACACCGGACATAGAACCAGGAAAGGCAGGAAGCTGACCTTGATGTTTTACTAGATGGCTACAAAGACTGGGCAGAAGGAAACCCAGGTAAGGTTCATAGCTCCAGCACCCAACAAGGCTGGAGAACAACTGACTTCATGACAAACAGGAACAGGATTAAATAGCACCTAGAGACCACACCCAGACCCTAACCCCACAAGAACTAGACAGGGAAAGGAACAAGGATAGAAGAAGGAGTGCACACACAGGCTACCAAAGCTACACATCGCAGCTGGCAACCAGCATACACTGCATTAACCACAGCCAGTACGCCAGACCACAATAGTGAGCAACATGGAACCTGTGTCACAGTGAACCACACTGAGACCGTGACAGATAGGTAGTAGAGTTAGATTAGATTAGATTATACCAACAGATTATCTGACCAATATCTGTCCAAATCAGAGCAATAGTTGGTGTGTGTGACAAAAGATTTGTGTGTGTAATAGAATATCTGACCAATGATTGGTCAGAAAATCTGTCATATTATCTGTTGGTGTATTACAGGCCATAGAAGATGGATAGATAGATAGATAGATAGATAGATAGATAGATAGATAGATAGATAGATAGATAGACGACGGACGGATGGACGGACGGACGGACAGACAGATAGATAGATAACTGTAGTTACATACAATAAATTGAAAAAAGACACAGATTCATTAAATTTAACCAATATAGATAAACTTACCCTTGCTTCTAAGCTCTTGATCAAATGAGTTTTATTGAGAAAAAAAAACCCATAGCGACAGTTTGTAACTTATCTTGTTCATGTTTATTGCACTTTTCATACAGATGTAGTTGTGCAAACATTGACTCTGATAACTCTTATAACACATGTCACAGTGTTATCTTGTGCCATCCTGTGACTAAAGCCATTGAAGTACATGGAATGAGTTAGTTAACCTTTTTGTGCCATTTTTTACTTAACGCGTTAACCATCAAGTTTACCTGAGCTGCTTCTGTCTGTACAGGGCCATTGAATAAATGGTGCTATAATAATAAATAATAATAATTACAAAAGCTTTGTGTGGCCTCACCAGGAATATGCAGTTCACTACTGGGCAACTGTTCATAGAAAGAATACCCTAGAGGTGAAAAAAGTATAAAGAAGAGCAACTAAATTGATAAAGGGTTTGGGAGGGTGCTTTATTGAGGAAAAATTAAAAGTATTACATTTACCTTTTCTTTAGAAGGGACATTACGGAGGGGATTAGTAGCCTGTATAAAAATTATACATACAAAAAATTTGGTGAACCTATTCCATGTAAAATTGCAAAGCTTCTTTACCATGACAACTGGTATTCTGTTCCTATGCCGGAGTAGAATACCTAAATTTAAAATGGCAGTGTGAAACCAGCCTTATGCCTGTTTTACATCTGTGTTGAAGATCCGGCTGGTTGCTTCATGGAGACCGGCTGGTTGCTTCATGAGATCCGGCTGCAACCCAGTAAATATGGCAAGAGATTCCTGAGCGCATCAGTTTTCGTCCGCCCAATTCTCTTCATGTTTGCCGGGTTGTAGCCGGATCTCCAGCAGTCTTCATAATAGTGAATGGGGCCAGCAGGTGTCAGCTAGCATCTAGCAATGCCGGATCCAGACATCACCAACAGGCTGCTCCCTGCCAGAACAGCAGTGTGAAACTAGCCTTAGGAAGGCAGCACACAGTTCTTCAATAGACACTCCATTTCCTGTCTTCCCTGTCCCTGTATTACAGACAGATTTTAACATTTTATTGACCATGTCAAGGATAATGAATAAGCATTCAGGTCAATAAATGTCCACACACCAGGTAGGTTGTTGTATCGAAGTGCAAACAAAAGAAATCTTCCTGGAAGACAATACCGCTGTTGTTTCATTAGCTGCAGGACGTGTACGTCAATGGCTCAGTATGCAGCAAAGACATATGTGTCAGTAGGATCTCTTGATTTCTTGTCTTTTTCTGTTTCTCTCTGTTACATAATGTATCACAATTTTATTTTATTTTTTTGTCTACCAACAGCCTTTAGAATTTGTCTCTAGCTTGCTTGACAATTATAGTCCCAGTTAAAAATGATGATAATATAACCCTAGGCAGTATGTACTACAGAGGAAGACGGAGAAGAAGATCTCTCCCCCTGTGCATTGATTCTGAAGCCCTGTTTATAGCAGTGTATGACAGAGATTTAATGCTAAGCTGCATTCTGGAAAAAGAACAGCAGGGGGCAGGAAGAACTCCAGTTCTAAAGCCAGCTGATCATAAAGCTTAATATAGGGAGGTCCTTGGAGTTTTCTCAATACACAGAAGCAGAATTTAGAAGCACACATTTTATCACTGACAAGGGAAGGAGCTAAACAAGAGCTGAAAACTCTTATATACAATCACAGAGTTTGATTTTTTTCTTATCGATGGCAACAAAGCATTTATCACAATTATTACCAAAAACAGGTAAGAGCTACACCAATCTTTTATCTATGTGTTCAAGCTTGTTCTCCGCTTGTAAGTCTTAACTTTGTTTTAGTTTAAACTATACAAGCTTTGAGTTTGTGTCCAAAACAGATGTTTTGCCTGCTACCTAACTTATACAAAGAAGTCTAAAAAGAGTTAAATTAAAATGTAATTTTTAAATTGTAAATGTATTTGGCAAAAGATTAATCTGCACAGCTGCAGTTACTGTTCTTGATGATAAATGGACAACTTAATGGATGATAGATAGATAGATAGATAGATAGATAGATTGATAGATAGATAGATAGATAGATAGATAGATAGATAGATAGATTTAGATAATGTGTTGATCTTTACCTTTTTTTTTTCTTGGCTCAATATATACCAAAATGAGGGGCACTAGACTACCATCTTTGAAAAAACATACCAGTTAGTAATGCATACATTTTTCTTCCAAAGCTGGTTGTTTCATGCAGCTCATATCTTCAGCCAAGATGAAAGGTAATGAAGTACAGATAGATAGATAGATAGATAGATAGATAGATAGATAGATAGAATATAGAAAGTAGATAGATAGATAGATAGATAGATAGATAGATAGATAGATAGATAGATAAGGAAAGAAAACAGTCACTTCAGATAAGTCTGGGAAGATAGGTAATTCATCCACTGCTGATTTTAGATAGATGGATGGATAGATAAATAGATAGATAGATAGATAATAGAGTAGATATTATATAGATCAATGATAGATTAATAGATAGAAAAAAGCAAAAAGAGAGGGAGAGAGTGCAACAGTGTAAGTAGATGAAATTTAATGGTAGAAGGCAGTTTGCTATTTAACACTTTAGTAGTAGATTGTTCACTAACAGCTTTCTGACTTAGACAATGTATTACATTTACCTTCAGTCCTATATAAAACCACAAAGGCTATATTCTGATTTCTAAACAAAATCATGTCCATTGCCAAGTCAACACAGTTCCATAGATCAATAATGGACCTCATTATATCAGTTTTGGAGTATGAGTTATGTTCTGTGATCATGGCCAAAATGACTCTGAATTAACAGAGAGAAATATATAGTTTAGATAGATAGGTAGATAGATAGATAGATAGAGATAGATAGACAGATAGATAGATAGATAGATAGATATAGAAAGATATGAGATAGATAGAACGGGCAGATAAATAAATAATGCAATAGGGTTGCCAACAGCCCTAGGAGAAAACAGTTGATACACGCTCTGCTAAATCTTTACTAGGAATAGGTAATAAGCACATGAGACTTTTTGCATCAAGTCCATTAAATAGCTATAATATACTACACCACAGACACAATTCAGTACTGTGCTATTCTGATCTATGTCCCACTTTATTCCCTTTTCATTTTAATTTTTTATTACTGCCACAGAAAATGACTGGCGTCGTTTCTAGAATCATATAAATTTGCTGCAATTACATTGTTTTAGCTTCAAATGTACAATGGATTAACTATGCACAAAATGTTCTCTGTCCTCCACTTAATACACTATAAACTGACAGTCATCAGTCGTATGCGTCGTGTATTGGAAGGGACATGTGTACAGGGCTGACTACGTCTCTCCTGTTCCTACAAATAAAATACATCGCCTCCGGGAAGAGCTATTTGAAGGGCTGGAATCTGTAACTAAAATTCTATTATGTTGTCGGGAACATAACATAAGACATTGTGCTTAACCTCTGCTCGATGTGGTGCAAAGCCTTGTTATAATCTACAAATATATGCAGTACATCTACAAGATGAGAGGGGTCTATACAAACCCTTCCCTCTTTGTACTGAAATCATGCCAGAGAGTATTGTTTCTATATCCATGTTTTAGACACTTATACGATATGTATACTGTATGTATTGTATGTGATTCTGTTTTCTGTTTATCAATATATATCTATTATCTATCTATATCTATCCTATTATTTATCCTGTCTATTATCTATTTTATCTATATATTATCTATCTATCTATCTATCTATCTATCTATCTATCTATCTATCTATCATCTCTATCTGTCATCTACTTTTCCATGTATCTGAACGCTGTATCTATAACAATCATTCAAATAGATTTATTAAAACTATTATTTGCCAAAAACAGAAAATGAAACTACACCTGTTATGAGCAGATGTAGAGTTTTGCAGGATTTTGCCTCATTTTCCACCTTAGAATTGATAAATGTCTAAACATTTCTGGCCTCACTGCCCCTCACTTCTTTTCCTCTCACTTTTGATAATTGGCGAGAAGGAAAATAGCCATTAATCAATATCTCCCATAATCTTTATCATTCTAATGTACCTAATACAGTATTGTCATTCAGACAGAGAGTGCTGAGGAAATCCAGAGCTCATGTTATAACCCTGGAGAAAAGTCTGGGTCCTGCAGACTTATGGTACAAATGTTTGATGTTACAATAGTGAAACTGTGTTTACTATGGACTTCTAGAAATAGAATTAAAAATCCAAGTTTTTTTTATATTATTCTAATGTAATTTTTATGCTACAATTATCATTTGTTAGTTTTTATTTACTTTTTCCCATCAATTCTATTTCTTCCCATATTTTAAACTATTAAACTAATTGAACATTTAGTCAATGGCTTGCTACCATTCTAGATACAGACGTCATGCTGACAGTCGCGTTTATCGTCTTGCTCTCTTGTAAAGTGAACTCTATCAAGTCTGTCTGTGGAAGGCAGAAGAAGCAATAACCTTCTGTCCAAAAACTATCGATTTTGTGCCCAAAGCAATTTAATCCCCAGGGTTTTACCAAATGCAATTTGTTAATTCACATTCTTATTGTCTGACTGTGATGCTGATATTCCTCGTACATTGAATTCAGACTTAACACCATTGATAACAACGTTCACCGTTCACATAGACATAAGCAGTGAGGCTCATTAGAAGTCACACTGTGCAGCAGTAAATTGTGAGATTAATCAGTTCACTCCTCTGCTCTGCCTGGCCCTGTCAAGTGCAGAGGATGTGGCAGTTCCAGAGAGAGCAGAGCCTCTAGGTGTAATAACAACACCCCTGTTGCTCCTAGAGGCTCATTTGCATATAATAAAACATCACTCTTCCCAGCAATGCGGGCACATATGAACATGGGACCAGCACAGATGTCTTCAGCTGCCAAGTGCACATGTTACATGTCAGCCAGTTTCATAGGCACAAATCTGGACAGATGTCCTTTAATGTCACATCCGAGTGATGTGCAACCAATGAGATACAGATGTAGCAGAGCAGAAATACTCATCAGGATAAGTCATTTAATAAAGTAGGTATGAGAACTCTGTGCTGCCCTAATGTGGTCGATATTAAGAGTAACACATAGCCATATTACCGACTTCTGATACTGACCTACAGCATATTCCTTCAATGATGAAAGGTTTTGTTCTTCAGTTTCTCAACTTTTGATCATTATAAATTCTGTGCTGGTTAATTTTTTGAAATATGTTTATAGCATTACTTTTGCTTCTGGTCCAGAGTTACAAATCATCTGACATAGATTTAAAAGATAACTTGCTTGCTACCTGTGGCTATAACATAATGTCTTATCGTTTTTGATGAAAATGTCTGCTCTGAAACATTTTTAGTTCAATTTAGATTAAAATTCCTATGCTGATTAATTTTTCGCTACAAGTGGGTGTCAAAGTACCTCCTTGCCTGCCCTATAAAAAGGATCTCAGGGGCTACTTTTGGGTAGTATACTCTTGCTGAGAGATTGCTGACTGCAATATATGCCTCAAAAACACACTTGAAGATATTTTGCCCAGTTGACACACTTTGAGATAGGGAACATCACTGCACTGAGAAAAGCACTTATAGTGTAAACTTGTTGCACTCTGTATATTAAGCTCGGAGTAGGGTTCCCATCCCTGAATGTGATAGACAAAACAACTCCAGTTTTTTCATCCAAAGGTGAGTATTTATAAGACAATTGCGGCTTATAAAATATGTGACAATTCGGCCACACAAGGCCTTCTTCAGACTACAACATAATGAGAAAATACAGTAACAGAAAGTGGTTAGTACAAGAGAGCATGCTGAAATAAAGACTTATATTCACATAGGTAATATTTTCTTGTGGTCTTTTTTCTTTACAACTACTTATTACATACATAAGAGTCATGCGGGAGATCTTCTGTTAGATATACATAGTCAAAGCAAAATATATAAGGAAATAAAGTATATACATTGTGTGTCATGGTCAAGGAAGCAGTACCAATATCCTGTATCTATACAGCATGTGGACTGGCTATATACAAAAACACCTTCCCAAGGATGAGATAACATAAATTCCAGATGGAGCTTGCCCATACAGGCGTATGCTGAAGATTCTCATGAGGGTACATAGTAATGCTGGTGTGTACAGGTTAAGGTAATATATAACTAAGCCTGCTGGTGTCCAAGAGAGACCGTTCTTACCTTCTGCCGCCAAGGAAAGGAGAATACAGTGGAAGGAAAGCGCTTGTGTGTAAACTGCACCTGGCTGTGTGAGAAGCACTGTGCTGTAAGAGATGAAGCGGCCTGCGTCTTAAATGTAGGCGCGTGCAGCGCGCTTCTGGAGGCAGGAGTCAGAGAGAGGTGTGGAACGCATGGTCACGTGATCATGCATTCCACCGGCCAGAAACCAGAAGTGGGGGTGGAACGCAAATGCGTTCCACCACCAGGAAGTAAAGCAGAAAAGTTAGCAGGAATCAAAAGATACAATGTAGACATGCTGCAAAAAGGGAGGGAGGCGGGTCCAGGGAACGTCAGTAAGCCTGAGGGGATGAGAAAAAGGAGATAACGTTATTATACATGCAACAACATGCTGGTAATAATGAACAAAAGTGGTTATTATGCTTTCAACAGTATCATGATAATAGTAATAAACAAATATTGATAAATATTGGAGCTATGGTATTTTTTTAAGCAGATGTTCCGTAATCAAACAGGTAGAATAAGAGAATAAATCATGAGAAATCATAATGAATCAGTTCCCTAATAGGCCAATCATTATGCAGACAAATATTCTACAACAGGTATTGGACCTCGTATTCATGATTTAACCCTTTCGGTTCTAAGCTCTCTAATCTATGAATCCAGAAGGCCTCTCGTAACTTTAGTTGCTTAACCCTGTTGCCACCCCGTCTTGGGGCTAGGATGTGCTCAATGACCTGGAATAGGAGTTGTGAAATGTTGTGTTTAGCCTGATGGAAATGGGCCAGGACGGGAAGTAGGAGATTCTGCTTCCTTATGCTGGACTTGTGTTGGCAAATGCGATTCCGTATTGTTTGTGTTGTCTCCCCTACATAAATTAGACAACACTGACATTTTAAGATGTAAACGACAAAGTCTGTGTCACAACTAAAGCAATCCTCTATGGGGAACTATTTACCTGATTGAGGGTGAAAAAAGTGTGAACCCTTTAAGACATTCGAACATTGCATGCAGTGGAGGCATGGATACGTTCCCTTTCTTTGTTTGCAAAGGAAAATTTCTCTTGAGGCTGGAACCTACGTCTGCTCTTACTAACTGATCTTTGATGTTCCTCGGGCGTCTTTTGCACATTAGAACTGTATTATTAAACTCAGTGATATCTGGATAGGCTTTCTCTAACAGATGCCAATGTCCCCTTATTATATTTTCGACTTTTCGCATGCAGGGGTGGAATGTGTGAATGAAAGGGATGCGTTCTGATGAAGGTATAGTCTGTGTCCGAATTCAGGGATTGGTAAATTGATAAATCTGGTTTGCATCTCCTTGAGTCTCTGATTGCAGATAGTGGTGTCCTGTACAATTCTATGGATCCATTGAAATTGTGAATATGGAAGAGATTTTTTAGTGTTCTGTGAATGAAAGCTTGTGAAATGTAATAAATTGTTGCGAGTTTTTGGTAAAGATCAGTAGGTAGTGTGCCCTGTTCGTTTTTGGTGATTTGTGTATCCAAAAAACTGATAGTAGTTGGATGGTGAGTGATGGTGAACTTGAGTTCTGGGTAAATGGAATTGATGTAGCTGTGGAAAGTGATGAGTGTTTCTACGGAACTTTTCCAAATACAGAACACATCATCAATGTAACGTTTCCATGTGATAACATGTTCCAGGGAAAAGCGTATTCGAATGAAGGAAGGTATCCTCGAAATCCGCCATGTAACTATTGGCGTACAGGGGGGCCACGTTTGAGCCCATGGCGGTCCCCTGTTTTTGCTCATTATTTTTTCTCATTATGTTGTAGTCTGAAGAAGGCCTTGTATGGCCGAAATGTCACATATTTTATAAGCCACAATTGTCTTCTCAATAAATATATACAAGATAAGGAATGAATCTGGATCGCACATCCTCATGCTATGTTTTGATCTAGTAATTTCTTCTCAGCATAATTCAACATCGCTTCTCAGCGTAATTAATGGTATACTACCCCTATGTCATATAGTGCACGAGGCATTAGTATACATTTTGATCAAAAAGCATAGGCCCACTCACCGCGCCAAGGTTGCCTCGAGTGGGAACCTACTCTAAATTTGGCGCAGTGCTGCTTGGCGACCACCAGCGCCACAGCACCACGCCGATAGGCGGTAGAGCCCAACAGCCAGACAGCACCCCCGCTGCCCAGCTAGGCCACCCTGGCACTGAGCTCCACCAACCCACCAGCACAGCACCAAGGCAACAATGGCCGCCGCGCAGCACCGCACCCAACCCTTCTCACCTCTCTGGAACTCCAACTCCAATACATATACTCACCTTTGCATGAAAAACCGGAGTTGTTTTGCACTGAGAGAAGCAGGATGGTCATTTCCATGAGTTGCCCACCATTTAGGCCATTCTGACCTGGGTGTTGGGAGGTGTTGGAAGCAATGGTTAAAAGAGGGCATGCACATAGCAAACAGGCTCTGGACATCCTGGACAGACCACCATTAAAGAGGATCGTTTGATCTGCCAAAAAGCACAAGAAGCTCCCACAGTTTCATTGTCCATCATCCAGAAACAGGTGACACCTTCATTACAAACCCCTGTATCTGCTCAGACCATATCTAGGCACTTAGCAGAAGGAAATTTGATATCATGGCACCCATTATGTGTTCTGCCATTGACAGCCACCCACAGTCTCTTTTGTTTGCGGAGGTGTTGCCTTTGCTGTGTGTGATGATCTGGGGAACCATCACATACGACAGTCCATAAGCTCTAACAGCTCACATGTGTTGCCTGTCATGGCAGAGCGAGATAATGCTCGCTCACACATAGTCACCAGATTTGAAGAAAAGTTGAAGCAATATGAACCGGTGCAATTGGATCACGCTGCTGATGAATTCACACTGTAGATAAGTTCTCACTAACCAGTTTATTGGGATGACGTGTTCCAGCAGCAGAATGCTCTTCTCCTCTGCTGAATTGGACCTGATGAAGGGAGTGTTCCGCTCCAGAAACATTGTCCCAGTAAACTGGTTCATGAGAATTTATCCGCAGTGTGACTTCATCGGCAGCATGATCCAACTGCACCGTTATTCTTTGCTTCCACTTTTGTTCAATTCTGGGGTCAGCGTGAAATATTTTTCACTGTTTGAAAAATATTTTTCACTCGCTCCAATACTCCCTTAACTTTTCAAACAGATAAGACATCAGCTTAAAGAGGACCTGTCACCTCTCCTGACATGTCAGTTTTAGTAACCGTTTGCGTTCCCTGTGTAAAATGATTTACACATAAAATGTTAAAACGATTCTAGAGCTTCTATTCTTATGACTATGTGATGTGCCATTCCTGTATTATTCCTTCTAGAAGTTTACAAATAAATTGCCAGCAGTCTGCAGTAAAGGTAATGCTGGGTGTTACCAGTGAATGGGTGTGTCTGACCTTGTCCAATCACTGCTGCTGGTGTCAGACTGTGCAGGGACACAACCCCAACGGGTTACCACCCCTCTGTACCCTTACTGCAGACTGGCACAACATACAGACATAAGAATACAGTAGATGTTCCAGAATTGATATTACATGGGGATACAAGCAGCTGCTACTACAGAAGTGTGAGGAGAGGTGATACTTCTTGTTTAAATGAGTGTCCATGAGCTGTCAAGAGTGAAGAGATAAGGGTTAGGGTGAGTTCACATCGCAGTTATGGATTCTATTATTGTTTTGTGTTATAACATGGTTATAACGGAAAATAACTGAATCTATAAGACGGAAGTCAAAACGGAAGTCTTTAAAGGGCATTCCGTTTTGCTCTCCATCATAATAGAAGTCTATGGTCATGCGGAACTGATCCTCCTGGTTTCCATTATGCAGAAGGGAAAAAAGTCCTGTCGATAGGACTTTGTTTTCCATCTTGCATAACGTAAACCAGGACGGATCCTTTATGTTTTCCATACTCTTCTATTATGACGGATCAAAATGGAATGCCTCTTAACCCCCTAACTGTTTTGTCAGATTCCAGCTCCAGCAGTGGGAAAAGTAGCTAAGTGGAGGGGCGAGGGCTGCTTTAGATGCTGCTACCTCCTGAACGGTAGCAGCTAGAAACATGCAACTGATTTTGTCTGAAAGCTGAAGTCAATACCAGAATGACAACAATATGTTCAGAACAGGGAAAGACATCACTGATAGAAATCCGGATGCTGTGAATGCATCTGAAAGTGAAAGTAAAAACAGGTTTTACCTGTGATAATTACGACTTGATTTCTGACAGTGATTTCTCCTCTGTTGCTTGGACTTTAGCTGGACTGTCAGCTTTCAAACAAGACTAGTTGCATGTTTCTAGCTGCTACCATTAAGGAGATATCACCATTTAGCCCTCCCCCCTCCAGTTAGCTATTTTTCACACTGCCTGAGCTGGGCTCGGGCAAAACAGTTAGGTGGTTAAAGGCTTCCGTTTTGACTTCCGTATTATGGATTTCGTTATTTTCCATTATAACCATGTTATAAAGGAAAACAATAACGGAATCCATAATGGTGATGTGAACACACCATTACAGATAGACTCATCAGAACATCTCTGTAGTGGATTTCAGTGAAAAGCAAACAGTATGGTCTGTAGAGCCAATGAGACCTGAAGGTTTTAGAAGACTTTGATTTTTTATAAAGGGCAATTGGATTTTTAGTAAAAGATAAGTAGAATGTAATTATAAATAAATGCATTCATAACCTTTAAAGTGGTCAGCGCTCCAATTTTCTGATACAAAGTTACATATAACCTGCATAGAAATAAATCTAAAATATAATTTGATGGAGGCCACTAGAAAGTATGTAACCCTGAATCATAATATAATGATTAAGATTTTTTATATAAAAAGTGTAAATCCCTTTTAATGTGACAGTTTTTTTCCTGTATTTCTATGGAAATATATATATATATATATATATATATATATATATATATATATATGTGTGTAAGACCTTATAATGTTAGTATGAGTTGTGTGAAAACTTAGTTCCACTACATCAGAAAACTAAAGTTTCCTTTTTAATTATGACAGTTGATGTTGAATAAAATTAACTCTTCGCTTTATTCATTGGTTACAGATCAATTTTGGATCAGAACCCATTTGTCTGGTACTTTACATGGCATTCACTATGATATGGATTTTCAAGACTACTCCCGATTATTTTATATCTGAATAGATGTGACTGCATGCATCCTCTTCACCCAATTGCCAATTTACTAAGTATTTCTCTCACAATGTCTCTAAGTGTGGGCCACACCAAAAATTTAACCTCCCAACCTGACTACAACTACAGCGACTACGAATTAGATGATGATGATGTAACCAAAACCAGGACTTTTTATGCTGCAAAAATAGTCATTGGGGTGGCTCTTGTCTGTATTATACTGATTTGTGGCATTGGGAACTTCATATTTATTGCAGCACTGGCAAGATACAAGAAGCTTCGAAATTTAACCAACCTTCTGATAGCCAACCTGGCCATTTCTGATTTCATTGTGGCTATAGTTTGCTGTCCTTTTGAAATGGACTATTATGTTATAAAACAGCTTTCTTGGGAGCATGGTCACATCTTATGTGCCTCTGTCAATTACCTAAGGACTGTTTCACTCTATGTCTCCACGAATGCTCTACTGGCAATAGCGGTTGACAGGTAAGTCCTGGCCGTCTTTACTAAAATGTGCATTTTTTTTTTCAAAATTGTCTACTGCTAATTATTTATTGCTGTTAACTTTTCTTTCATTGTCATTATAATGTACATAAATCAGTACAGTTAAATATTTTGCAAAGTTAGCATTTGGCTGTTCATTAAAGAAGTCATTTTTTGATGACAACCTCTTTCCATGTGGGAATCATACAGGGGACAGCCATGGTGGAGAGCTACTATTAATCTATTTGTCTGTCTTCACAATCACATTTTCTTTATTGTCCAAATGTGTCTAAAATCAAAGTTAAACAATTTTAAGATAGGTTGATTAAAAATATGTTTTTTTGTCTAATAATAAAATGACTGCAGTTCATGTGCAGACTTATGCATTGCCATGGTAACAGACTGCAATTAAACACTGTGTTGTCTGATCCTGTAGTCACACACTCTTCCATCTGTGCTCTACTGCTAATCAGTTAAATATATGTTAGCAAGGGACAACTGGAACGGATTATGCAAAATCAGACTGTAATCTGTTACCATGGATATGCATATTTCTGCATAGGAACTGAAGACATAAAAGAAGAGTAAATGACATTTGAATGGCTAACATGCAATACTGCATTACCCCTGCAGCTGACAAATATATGGTCATCTGCATCTTCAACCTGAAACAGCTGATCACTGAAACTGGTGAAATCTACAGCAGCTAGGAGGCTGTCATGCGGCCTGCAGGAGGATGCGCTAAATCAGGGATCTCAAACTCGTGGCCCTCCAGCTGTTGCAAAACTACAACTCCCAGCATGCCCCAATAGCTGTAGGCTCTCCTGGCATGATGGAAGTTGTAGTTCTGCAACAGCTGGAGGGCCATGAGTTTGAGATCTCTGCATTAAATCTATACTGAAGCCACAGCATTACTTTGGTAGATTCATCTGATTGTGCAAGGGGAATCATGCTTCCATGTTAAGACCGGCATCTCTGTGTGGCCAATGGGATGTTCTGATATGCTGAGTCTCCCTGAAGAGATCCAGCGTATTAGAACTACAGTTCCTATGTTGGCCAACAGGTGGAAGGCCAACATAGGATATCTGCAAAATAAACGCATACTGTCATTAAATGGGAATACAGTAAAGCTTGTCATTGATCGAAGTACTGTATTTTGTAGCCTCCTAGAGGAGCTATAAAAAAGTTTGAAAAAAAATTTAAAACGTTAAAAAGTATAAAAATATCAAAATTTTAATCACCTCCCTTTCCTTAGAATAAAAAAATTAAATATATATCAATATGGCCGATTCACCATTTTTTCATTGCTCCTCTTACCAAAAAAATTGAACAAAAAGGCGCAAACACTCCAAAGGGGTATCTATAAAAACTAAAGATCATCTTGCAAAAAATGAGCCCCCATATAGTTTGGTAGAAATAGCTATAAAAAATTATGGGGACAGAAGTTTTCATTATTTTTTCAGTATTAAAACACAACAAAAAACTACACATATGTGGTATCGTAATACTGACCCAAAGAACGAAGGGTACAGGTCAGTTTTTCTGCATAGAGAATGCCGTAGGGACAAAACCCATAAAACTGCTTATTTGAGTATTTTTTTCCAATTTCACCCTTTTGGAATTTTTTACCTGCTTCTCAGTACTTTGTATCTCATATTAAATGGTGGCATTAACATGTACAACTTATCTTGCAAAAACAAGCTATCATACGGCTATGTGAATAGAAAAAAAAGGTATGGCTCCAGGAAAACAGGGAAGAAAAATGAAAACACAAAAATTATTTGGGGTATAATGACTGGGTCACTGGGTATGTGTTTTAATGTACTCTGACTAATCTTTTTCATTATCATGTATGTATTGTCTACTAGTACAGCGTTGGCGGGGATTTTAAACATGGCGCCCGCTCCTCCACGAAGCGGGCGTGATGGCTGCAGGGGACCTGCTTTTCCCACTAGCAGACACCCGCGGCTAATGTCCGCGACCGGCAGTCATGCAGATCGCGGACATTAATGCAGATCGCGGCAGTAATGCAGATTGCCTGACCGCGGCACCCGAAGGTGGCAAATACCGGAAGCACACGCTTCCGATGCTACTCTAGCTCCCTCGTGTGGCGATCGGAGGAGCCGGAGCATGCCTGCAGCAGCCCCTGTCATAGTAAATGACAGGAAGCTGCTGCATAGGCTTTCCTATGGAGCCCTTGCCTGTAATAGGGCTCCATAGGAAAGCACTAAAATCATCATAAACTCCAATGTAAGTGTATTGGAGTCTATGATATAAGCAATCAAATGATTGCTAGTTATAGTTCCCTATGGGAACTATAAAAAAGTGTAAAAAAAATAAATAAATAAAGTTTTTAAAAAATAAAAAACGTAAAAGTTCAAATCACCTCCCTTTCCCAAAAATAAAAATAAAAGTATTACAAAAAATTTAAAAAAATACACATCATGGGTATCGCCATGTGCGAAAACACCCATATTATAAAAATATAAAAAATTATTTCCCATACGGAAAACAGCGAAACGCCGATTCGCCATTTTTTGACACTTTTTAAAAAAATTAAATAAAAAGCGATCTAAAAGTCATACACACCCCAGAATGGTATCAATAAAAAGTTCAGATCGCTCCGCAAAAAATGAGCCCCCATACAGCTCCATACACATAAATACCAAAAGGTTATAGGGGTCAAGAAATGAAAAAAAAATGTCCAACTTTATAATTTTTTTATCACTATCAAAACACAAGAAAAACTATACATATTAGGTATCGCCGGATTCATACTGACCAGTAGAATGAAAGTAACTGGTCAGTTTTAATGCACATCGAACGCCGTAAATAAAAAAAACCCCGTAAAACTGGCGGAATTACGCTTTTTTTTTGCAATTTCACAGGATTTAGATTTTTTTCCCCGCTTCCCACTACACCATATGCAATATTAAATGGTGGCATTGGAAAGTACAACTTGTCCCGCAAAAAACAAGCCCTCATACAGCTATGTCAACAGAAAAATAAAACAGTTATGGCTTTATCAAGGCAGGGAGCGCAAAACGAAAACGCAAAACCGAAAAAACCTCAGGGATAGAAAGGGTTAATATCCTTCACGTATGTGTTGCTTTTTAAGGTGGCTACAATGTTACAAAGTTTTACCCCTCCCCCACTGAGTACAGACACTGAATGTAGTCAGAAGCCTGCCAGAAACTAAGGTTGAACGGCTGAAAGGGATTGGTGCATGTACTAAGCAATTATATCACTTTTGGAAATGGATATTGATGTTTTTGTTCAAAATATAGGAAGGCCTTTATTGGAGTGGAATCTTCTATCATGTATGCAAAACAAAAAATTAGACTGCACTTAAGAGTAGTTGGCTACGACAAATAAAGAGTTCCTTTATTGGACATTTTGATAATGTTTTAGGCTTCTGTCCATCACATTGGGGTAGGGAGATGCTGGAAGAATTTGACCTGTATTCTTCCTGTTTTTTATTTTCCACGTATGGTAGGGTAACTATTACATCTCTTTTGTGTATACCGAGGAATGCTGGGAGGGTATGGCTCATGTCTTCAATGTTGCCATATCATGTTTAGCCAGTAAAGTTTAAATCATAGGAAAATCATAGAAAACAACCATCCAAATACCGTTTAAACTCAATTTGCATTGAGAGTTGGCTTTAGGAGACCATGGGGAGCAATTAGTAAGACTGGTGTTTCTTAAACAAATCTTAATAAAAACATACACTGGTGTAAGATGAGGCAAAATTATTAAGAGCTGTCATTTACACCAACTTTCTAGAGCAAGCAGGTGCCAGGTGTGTAGTCCTGCCCACATTTTACACTTGGAGAGTGTGTGGAGGAGGAAGGGAGTGGTGGTTATGGCTCTGAGGGTGGTCGTAGTACACACAGTTCACAGGGGTAACTTCCATCTCTAGGTTTCTCCAGGGCTAAGCAGTGACAGGAGGGGTCATCGTTTCTTCCTCCAGGACACTCCCTGGAGTTTGGGCTCTTGCATGGTAGTAGTTGGGGTGCTCTTGATACTAGATGTTTGGCAACATGCAAAGCAGAAGTGTAGATACATCAGCCAGTGGATGGGGGATTTAATAACCAGGAATGTGGCTTGCAATACATAAAGGGGGTCATTTATTAAATAGAAATAAGCCTAGGTTATGTAAAGGTCCTTTGCAGCACAATCTGTGACTTTTAACCGTTCATGCCAGGTCTAAAAAAGTGGGCATGGCGTGGGCAGTGATGCAGACGGGCCGGCAGGCCCATCTGATTTAACATTTTCTATGCCTGTTTTAGGCATAGTAAATGGTCTAAATGTAAGACAGGAGGCTGTCTTACATTTAGAAATGGTGGTGGATCCCAAAGTTATGTAGAGGCCGCCGACACTACTGAACTTCGACAAATCCAACGGCAGTGCAGAGCCTCATTAAGACTTGCATTTAAAAAGCTAGCATTAATAAATGTGCTCCAAAGTCTCTGTACTGAAGTTAATGAGAGTGATTTTAGTACAAGTAGTAGTAGTATTCCAAAGTATATGACAGTGAATATTCTCTCAAAATCAGCGTGTAGACAGCGACGATGGTGGAGGTTGTAGTACTCTTTCTCTCTGTCTCTATAAAGTCTCTCAGCAGAACCACAGTCATACAATGAGGTTTTTGTTAAAAGGGTTATCCAAGAATTTACATTGATACCTTCTTCTGGAGAGGTCATCAATATCAGATCGGCAAGGGCCCAACATCTGGGACCCCTGCCGATTAGCTGTTAGAAGAAGTTAGCATTCCATAAGTGCAGCGGCCTCTTCCCAGGCCATGTGATGTCACCATGCATCAGTCACATGGCCTAGTTTCAGTTAAGTGAATGGGGATGAGCTGCAATACTAAGCACAGCTGCTATACAATGTACAGCACTGTGCTTGGAAAGCTGTTAGGCGCCAGCTGTACATGGCAGCTCTCTGAAACAGCAGATTGGCGGGGCTGCCGGGACTCGGACCCCCGCCAACGTAATAATGATGGCAAATCCTGAGGGTAGGTCATCATTATCAATTCCTGGATAACTCCTAAGTCAGACTGAGGGGTGCAGAAACTTTAGATAAGAGTGCCCAATCCATCTGAAAGTGTGGGAAAAGCTTTAGCAATATTCTCTTCCACAGCAGTAAGGTCTTTTGGCAATAAATGTGCACAATACCTTGCTGTCTGAATCTAGTGCATGGCTTTGTGGGTTCTAGACCTTCTAATCTCCTTCTCCCTGGAGTACCTTGGTAGCAAAGTTGTTTCCTTGGGTGTCGAAGTCTCAGAGATGAAGATTGACCTAACTCTGAGGAGCTTCCACACTAGGCATTCACTGTTCCTCAGGTAGACTTAGACTACTCACATATTGAGCCAAGGTGGCCATATAGTAATTTTAAGTACATAAACAAAAATCATAAAATTTATGTGAACTACAGGATGACAATCCCACCGGGTCCTTCACAACCTTCCGTGTTCCTCCATATATCTCTGTACTACTCTGTTGAAGATATAATGTCCCCCTTATCTAAAGTGTATATATATACATAATATAATAGGTGAGTATATACAGTGATTAGCTGAGATTATATAAACCTCACATTTCCTGTGGCATCTGTGTATGCTGACTCTCCAGTGTAGTTTTATCCAGCTCCACAGTGGTCTCCTTGCCTCCTGCATGTCAAAGCTAACAGGGGAGAGAGATGACAGGAGAGAGGGCAGACAAGCTCAAGCTACATAACACAGGAAAACATATAGACCCTGCAATGTGAAGGGACAGCAGTTCTGTGTCTCTGATCCGTCATGGCTGTCATTACATAGAGCAGTGAGTTGGTGAGACTCCAACCCCTCTGTCTCTGTAAAGCCAAGCATGATGGGAAATGTAGGAGTCATTAGGAAAACCATATCTGAGGGGAGAAGGAATCAAGATGGCAGACAACTCACAAATTACGCATCAAATAAAAGAGGCATACACAAAAGCCACTATCTTGTTCTTTACTAATGCCCTAAATTGTTTTAACCTTTTGTAGTAACCCTTCTGGGGTACTGCACATGCATTTTGAAAAGGGCTTGTAGGACACACGTAGAAATACATGAATATAAATATGTGGACACCAGATCATCAGATCCATATGCTTTTGTTGAACATCTCACTACAAAACCATTGGTCTATATAGATCATGTTTTTTTGCTATCCTTTAGGAAGCAAAGGCTTCCTACTAAATATTGGAATATGGCTTCCGAGGATAGCATGTGTTCATCTGTCAGCACGGTGGGTGATAGGCACCAATATGCAATTAGCTCATATTTTGTATCAAAATTTAAACTGAATTGTTGAAACATTGGCATCCAATGATAAAGTAATTTTGAAAGTAATTAAACCCTTCATATTTATGTCTTGTGCCGCTGTGTACATTCAAGTTCATACACTTGTTAGCACTAGGTAGTTGAGATGACTGAAGCTACTAAGCAGAAAGAGTACTTACCTATTTTGCTATGTAGTTTATGTGAATGCAAGCAAAACGTCAAGTTGCATTTGACAGAATCCAACTTGAGTTCGATTGAAGATGTCACATCCATCATTGCTATCAATTATTGTTACTCAGATGCCATAGGAGAAAGTGCCTCTTGCTGATAACATATGACAGGCAGTCAGTATCTTATGAAACACATTGACTGTCATCACACTGAGGTGCTCAATGACAAGAGAACCTACAGTCATGCTGTGCTTTAAAGATGACAGCCCAGGCACTGTTATAACTTTACAAATTTACATTTGCAAATTTGAAATAAGAATGGAGTATTTCCATGTGAAACGTATGATTTATTCTGCCTAATAGTAGACTCTAGCTAATGAAGGATTACATTCATCTTCAATTGTTGTTTTATGTAAAAAAAATATAAAAATCAACTTGAAGAGGTTCAATAAATTAAAAAACAAACACTGCCACCCTTGTCCATTTGCTGTGTCTGGTAACATGACTGTATTCATTTGAATGGGAATTAGCTGCGCAGTGAGAACTCTAAAAACCCTAAAAACAATAATGGAATCACGTTTTTATTGCTGTCACCGGACAAATGTTTTAAACATTAGAAAATACTGTAGGGTTACCCCAAAATGCTGGCATTAAAAATACAACTCATCCGAAGTAAAGCAAGCGGTGGGGGTCCAACTTCCGGTAGCCCCCAGCGATCAATTTTTGAGAAAGCAGCAGCTCTCTCAATAGCGTCATGGCCTAGTCATAGCTTCTTGTAGGCCAGTGATGACACGTTCATCAGTCAAGTGGCCTAGACAAGCTCAGCCTGAGTGAAGTGAGCTGCGATACCAAGCACAGCCTCTATACATAGAGCCTCTATACACAGCCTCTATACCAAGCACATATACATAATGTATATGTGCTTGGTAAGCTGATGTCACGGACATTCCTATGACAGATAGCAGGAGGTCTGTCAGATTGGCAACCCCTAGTGTAATCTGACATGTTTTCCCTTTTTGTTGTTGGTTTTTACCACACCTTTTTCCCTCAGGTGTTCCTGGTGTGGTAATTGTCCCTCCCCTATTTATTGCTTCTTCTCCCACTATTCCTTGCGGTTTATAGCTTTAGTGTTGTGGTGGTGAGCAGCAGTTTGGTTTCAGCTGAGATCCTGGAGCCTCCATTTCTTCATTGAAAGATAAGTTTCCTTTTCCCTCCTGTTGTTTTGTTATTAGGCCTTAGGGAGACTCCTGTTCGTCCTTCCTTTTGCAGGAACAGGTAGACTCATTCCTATCATTAGTTTCCAGGGTCCTATAGGGTCAGTTCGGTGTTTAGGTTCCTGTGTATGAACTTGCCTACATTTGAGGCCTGTTCATACTGGTAGATAGACAGGATTTGAGCCAGGGTTTCCTGTAGGAGGTGTCCATCTTCCTTACTTAGTTCGAGGCCTAATCTCCTTTCCCTCCTACACTTGGTTTGGTTTTCCCCCCCACACCTGCACATGACATTATAAACCGCCAATTACCGTCACTTTGTTGTTTGTATCTGTACAGCCATGGATCCTATTGCTGTACTCGCTGGGCAGTTGCAGGGGCTGTCTTTGGAGGTAGCTGACCTCCGCACGACCATCACCCAGATTCAGAGACCACAGGCTGTTGGTCCCGGGGGTGGTGGTTGCCAGGCCTGTCTGGAGCCTAAAGTCGCTCTCCCAGATAGATTCTCTGGGGGACGTGATAACTTTATTTTGTTCAGGGAGGCGTGCAAATTGTACTTTAGGTTGCGTCCACATTCATGAGGAACAGAGAGTTGGTGTGGTGATCTCGTTGCTCGTTGCTGCCGACCGGATCGCAGTCTCTCCAGTCGGTGGATGAATTTGCAATGCTTTGGGGCTTATCTATGATGACCCGGATCGCATCTCCTTGGCCAAGACCAAGTTACGTGACCTTTGTCAGGGTGAGTTTTCTGTTGAGATCTATTGCGCTGGGTTTCGGAGGTGAGCTACGAATACCGAATGGAATGATCCGGCTCTCCGTAGTCAGTTTTGTTATGGGTTATCAGAAAGGCTGAAAGACACTTTGACCTTTCATGAAACTCCAGTGTCTTTGGAAGCCGCTACGTCTCTTGCTGTACGCGTGGTTAGACGCTTGAGAGAGAGATCTAGGGTCTTCCTATGACACTTCTGATGAAGATACTCCTGGGTTGATGTCTGGGGACAAACCCATGCAGTTAGGGGGAGCTACTCCTGCTTTACTTTTAAGCATTCTTGTAATAAAAAGGGTGTGTGTTTCTTCTGCGGACAGAAAGGACACTTTATCAACGCATGTCCATGCATTCAGTCTCTAAAAGAGAAAAAAAGAAAGGGGGCGTTAAATTCCCATCTCACTCTTTGAGGAGTGGGTGGAGAGACAGAAAATGTGCATTTGTCCTCATCCTGTAGTACCCGTTTTCTCCTGACTGCCGAGGTGGTGGTAGAGTATAAGGTTGTTAGAATTGAGGTGTTTATTGACAGCGGGGCAGGGGTGAACCTGATTGATGCTCAGTTTGTCCGTATGCATGGATTGTCTCCGAGTGCATTGGAGAAGAGGATTTCTGTGTTTGCTATTGATTCTGCGCCTCTTTCTCAAAATTTACCCCCACATCGGGAATACGATTGTCCTATCAATCTTATCCTCGGAGCAAAATTGCCCAAATCTAGGCTGTATAACCTTTCTGGACCTGTGAGAACATGGCCATGAAAGAATATATTGCTGAGAGTTTGGCTAAAGGACACATAAGACCTTTCAAATCTCCAGTGGCAGCTGGGTTTTTCTTTTGTGACAACTCTGGGGTCACTTAGCTCTCCAGGATCGCCATCTTCTCACCTTAGACGGTTGGCACACCTCAAGAAGCCACTCCAACACTGCAGATTCGGGTGCAAACTTGTCACTACCAGCTTTTATTGTCACTTTTACAGCAATCCAAATAACTCATAAACACAAATCCTCAGCCGTCTGGCCACTGACTACACAATATTGTCCCTCTCTATCGGGATCTGGGTCTACTACCCAGCTCCCCAAAACACACCACAGTGCTTACCCCACACAGGGTTTAGAGGGTCCTGGCTCCCACAGGCCTTCTCGCAGCCTGTTCCTTCCCAAGACTGGGAGCCCTGATTGAGGAGCCCAGCCTATCTTTACTTGGTCTCCTCAGCTGGCTGATAATTACCTCTCGTTAACAGCAAGGCTGATACACACACTGAGGAAAACACTATTTTACCAGCCTTTCTTCTTCTCATCCAGCTTCCTCTGGGTGAGACACACCATTTTATGGCCCTCATATGGCCCTCTGGCAGCTGCACTGCCACACTTTGTAAAGAAAAAGGACGGAACTCTTAGGCCATGTTTGGATTTCCGTGAACTCAATCGGATTACTGTCCGTGATCCTCACCCCCTTCTTTGATTCCCGATTTGTTTAACCAGATTGTTGATGCCAAGGTGTTCTCCAAATTGGACTTAAGGGGGGCATATAATCTGGTCAGGATCAAGGAAGGGGATGAATGGTAGACACCTTTTAACACTCCTGAGGGCCACTTTGAGAACCTGGTCATGCCTTTTGGGTTGACCAATGCTCCTGCTGTCTTCCAGCATTTTGTTAATGACATTTTTCATCCCCTTGTGGGGAGGTTTGTAGTCGTGTATTTGGATGACATACTAATCTATTCTCCAGATATGGTGACACATCAGGATCATGTTAGACAGGTGTTGCAGACCTTAAGAGATAACAAATTGTACGCAAAATTAGAGAAATGTGTTTTGCTGTACACGAGTTGCAATTCTTAGGATACCTGCAGTCATCTTCAGGTTTTCGAATGGATCTAGAGAAAGTCCATGCTGTATTGGACTGGGATCGACCTGAAAATTTGAAGGCTCTTATGTGGTTTTTCCGGTTCACCAACTATTACCGAAAGTTTATTAAGAAATATTCGACAATAGTTAAACCCTTAACTGACATGACTAAGAAAGGGACGGATGTCTCAGTGTGGTCTGATGCAGCATTGCGAGCCTTTTCCGCTGTGAAGGAGTGCTTTTCTTCTGTCCCTATTTTGGTGCAGCCAGATGTGTCACAACCTTTCATTGTGGAGGTTGAAGCATCCGAGGTGGGGGTAGGAGCAGTTTTGTCACAGGGTCCGTCACCAGGTTAATGGCGCCCATGTGCCTTTTTCTCAAAAAAACTCTCTGCCGCGTAGAGAAATTACGATGTGGGTAACAGAGAGTTACTGGCCATTAAGTTGGCTTTTGAGGAATGGCGTCATTGGTTGGAAGGGGCGATTCACCCAATCACGGTATTCACAGATCACAAAAACCTGGCTTACCTTGAGTCGGCAAAACGACTTAACCCGAGGCAGGCCAGATGGTCTTTGTTCTTCACCAGATTCAATTTCATTGTCACGTATCATCCTGGGATTAAGAATGTCAAGGTGGATGCCTTGTCACGTAGTTTTCCCGGAGGTGGTGATTTTTGAAGATCCGAGCCCTATACTGTCTGAAGGGGTGGTGATATCTGCTCTTTACCCTGATCTTGAGGCTAAGGTGTTTGAGGCCCAGGGAGATGCACCGGGGTCTTGCCCCCCTGGGAAATTGTTTGTTCCATCTGAATTGCGTCATAAGGTGTTTGAGGAACATCACTGTACGGTGCTTGCGGGACGCCCTGGGAGTAAGTCCACTGTCGACCACATCTCTCGTAGATTCTGGTGGCCAGGGCTGCGTAAGTGTGTTGAGGACTATGTGTCGGCCTGTAGTGTCTGTGCATGCACTAAGGTGACACATACTTGACCTTCTGGACCCCGTTGCCCATCCCGTCCAGACCATGGACTCACTTGTCTATGGACTTTATCACTGATCTGTTATTCTGGTGGTTGTAGATCGGATAAGTAAAATGGCACACTTTATTGCATTGCCCGGACTCCCTAATGCTAAAACCCTTGCACAAGTGTTTGTTGACAACATTGTGAAACTTCATGGCATTCCCACTGACATGGTCTCTGATTGTGCGACTCAGTTTGTGTCCAGATTCTGGAAGGCGTTCTGTACTCGGCTCGGGGTACAACTGTCTTTTTCCTCTGCTTTTCACCCTCAGACAAATGGACAGACAGAGCACACTAATCAGAGTCTGGAGACTCACCTGAGATGTTTTGTCTCTGGCGGAGTTTGCCATAAACAATCATAGACAGGAGTCCACTGGCAGGTCGCCGTTTTTTGGGGCATATGGGTTTCACCCGCAGTTTGGCACTTTTTCTGGTTCAGATACCTCTGGTATCCCTGAGGAAGAACGCTTTTTGTCATCATTGTCATCTATATGGTGGAAAATACAAAGTAACTTGTTAAATATGGACAACAAGTACAAACGTGTCGCTGACAGGAAACGTATGAATGGTCTGGACCTAACAGTGGGTGATTCTGTGTGGCTGTCCACAAGAAACATTCAGTTGAAAGTTCCTTCTTGGAAGTTGGGTCCAAGATTTATTGATCCATATAAGATCACTGCCATTATTAATCCTGTAGCATTTCGTCTTGAACTTCCTCAGGCCCTGAAAATTCATAATGTATTTCACAGATCTTTGTTAAAGAGATTTGTTGAACCTTTGGAGCCATCTCACTTGCCAACCATATCTTGTTCACTGGAAGGGTTATGGACCAGAGGAGAGGACGTGGGTACCGGCATCAGACGTGAATGTCAGTCGTTTGGTGAAAACTTTTCACAGGTCTCATCTGGACAAAGTTGGTCCGGGGTGCCCGGAGGTCACCCATAGAAGGGGTGGTACCGTCACGGACATTCCTATGACAGATAACAGGAGGTCTGTCAGATTGGCAACATGTGGTGTAATCTGACATGTTTTCCCTTTTTGTTGTTGTTTTTTACCACACCATTATCCCTCAGGTGTTCCTGGTGTGGTAATTGTCCCTCACATATTTATTGCTTCTTCTCCCACTATTCCTTGCGGTTTATAGCTTCGGTGTTGTGGTGGTAAGCAGCAATTTGGTTTTAGCTGAGATTCTGGAGCCTCCATTTTTTCATTGAAATATAAGTTTCCTTTTCCCTCCTGTTGTTTTGTTATTAGGCCTTAGGGAGACTCCTGTTTGTCCTTCCTTTTGGAGGAACATGTAGACTCATTCCTATCATTAACAACACCAATAAACAAATAACACTCCCCACACAACACTACATGTGTATAAAACAATATTCAGCTTTATTAAATATGCATTAAAAACACATAGTTACGTAATACACATAAATAGTAAAAAATGGCAATTAGTACCGCATTCACAAGGAGGATGTGTGACAGAGGTAGTAATAGATAAAGCAGCAAACAGCAATTTGGGAATAACTGACAACAGCTACAAGACGAATGTAGACAAATGTAAACTTATATGACACAATGTCTCCACTGTTTAAGCTCAGGGTCCCAGATAGAGCATTCAACAGGTGTGTGCAGGGGTGAGGTGTGTGTAGGTTGGTATTTACCATGTATTGACTTTGGGTTAGGACCTGCATTGTGTGTGCTGCTATGTCTCCTGTGTTCATTGTGGGTGATTACTTGGTAACATTTCTTGTTGAATGCTCTATCCGGGACCCTGAGCTTGAACAGTGGAGACATTGTGTCATATAAGTTTACATTTGTCTACATTGGTCTTGTAGCTGTTGTCAGTTATTCCCAAATTGCTGTTTGCTGCATTATCTATTACTACCTCTGTCACACATCCTCCTTGTGAATGCGGTACTAATTGCCATTTTTTACTATTTATGTGTATTATGTAACTATATGTTTTTAATGCATATTTAATAAAGCTGAATATTGTTTTATACACATGTAGTGTTGTGTGGGGAGTGTTTTTTGTTTATTGGTGTTGTTGGTTGATTATCACACACCCCAATCAGTATATACCTGAACCAATTTTTTATAGGTGCTGTTGTGTCATTGCTATCATTAGTTTCCAGGGTTCTATAGGGTCAGTTCGGTGTTTAGGTTCCTGTGTATGAACTTGCCTACCTTTGAGGCCTTTTCATACTGGTATATAGACAAGATTTGAGCCAGGGTTTCCTGTAGGAGGTGTCCATCTTCCTTCCTTAGTTTCTAGGCCTAATCTCCTTTTCCTCCTACGCTTGGTTTGGTTTTTTCCCCCACACCTGCGCGTGACAGCTGAGAGAAGACTCACAAGGACACCGATGCCTTCTCAAACAGCTGATCAGAGGAGGTCCCGGGTGTCGGGTGTAATTGTTCAGGGAATCCATATTACACATCAGGGATACTGCAGGGCAAGTGTAGGGCCAGTGCAGGGCTAGTAATTAATCAGGCAGGGACAGAGAGACAGGGAGAGAGGTAGGGAGAGAGACAGGGAGAGAGACAGGGACAAAGACAAAGACCAGCTGCAGGGCCACAGAGTAAAGTGAAAAATGTCTGGAATGCATAAGCAAAAGAGGTCCAGTTCCAGCCAGACCTCGAGCTCTAAAAAAAGGAGGAGGTGGCACAGGGCAGCAGTGCCAAAGGACCTGTAGCTGGAGCTTCTACTTGTAGTATTCGCAATACTTGGCCGGCGTTTCACCAGGCTAACCCACCAAGGCGCAAAATTGTAGTGGAGTAGAAAGTGGATGACATAGTGGAGTGGATGGCACGCTCATCTCAGTCTCAGCCAGATGATCTGCTGTTATCTGCTGATACAGTATCCATATGTAGCCAGGGGTCAGACTCAGAGCGTTCCTCCTGCTCCACCATTCCTGGTAATTATAAAGTGTTAATTTTGTGCATTTGGGGAGCTAAAGTATAGGGTCTAATAACAAAAGATAATAGAGCATTTGAATGGGCAGTATGTAATGTTACATTTCCCCTACAGTAGCCAGATGTCCCTTTCTCCTGGATTGGAAACTGGAGGTTCAGTGATCAGCAGATTATCAGGCCAACCTCTAATTAAAGTGGTTGTGCCAGAAACTACTTTTCACCTTAAAGTTTATTTTCATTAATCACTCTAGCTCCAATTCCTCCTTGAATTTTTTTCCAAATTTTCTTCATTTGCAACTTTCTCTTATCCCTCATGCTTGAATCCAACTTCTTGGTTTGTCATGTCTCTGATTTACAATCAAGTCTTAGGGCAGTGAGATGTGTCCTGTCATCAGCAGAGAGACACTAACCATACTCCTTGTTCATACCAATGCCGCTTCTGTGTCCTACATTACAAGGCTCCAATGCAGGACATATCCTATCAAAATAGATTTGCCACAAGGTGCAATGGTAGGCTAATAACTTTAGAGGAAGGCAGTTTTGATAGATAGTGGCATCTTGGGAAAGTGATACAACAGTGATATATCTGTTGGGTGCGATACCTTTATATTAGTTGCACAACCCCTTTAAGTGCACCTCTCAGGTGATTTGCAACATTCATGTGGTTGTACATCTGACATGAAAGGAACACTATGCTGATATGTTTTTCATATTTTCCTTTTTGTTTGCAGATACTTGGCCATAGTACATCCTCTGAAACCTCGGATGAATTATCAAACTGCCTCATTTCTGATTGCTTTTGTCTGGATTATCTCATTACTGATAGCCATCCCATCGGCATACTTCGCTACGGAGACCGTGCTCTTTAATGTGGAAAATCAAGAAAAGATCTTTTGTGGCCAGATTTGGCCAGTTGACCAACGGATCTATTATAAATCTTATTTCCTTTTTATTTTTGCCATTGAGTTTGTTGGCCCAGTCTTAACAATGACTTTATGTTATGCCAGGATTTCCAGAGAACTTTGGTTTAAAACAGTTCCTGGCTTCCAGACAGAGCAAATCCGTAAACGCCTGAGATGTCGGAGAAAAACTGTTTTGGTGCTGATGTGCATCCTCACAGCGTACGTCTTGTGCTGGGCACCATTTTATGGATTTACCATTGTTCGTGATTTTTTCCCAACAGTTATTGTAAAAGAGAAGCATTTTCTTTCTGCTTTCTACATTGTGGAATGCATTGCCATGAGTAACAGTATGATAAATACCATGTGCTTTGTGACCGTCAAAAACAACACCATGAAGTATTTCAAAAAGATCATGCTTTTGAAATGGAGATCCACTTACAATGGAAGCAAATGTAGTGCTGAGATCGATATAAAGACTACTGCTGTGCCTATTACAGAAGAGGTTGATTGTATCAAGCTAAAGTAATTTATTTGTGACATTAGAGGACACCACTCCGAACATTACATTCACTAACTGTTTCATTTGCTTTGGCATAGGACTAACAAAGATGTGCAGTGCACATGGATCGATGGGTGCCCAAGTACAATGGTTTTCACTCCAACTAGTCAATTCAAGAAGCAAAAGAAGAAACACAATACATCATCCATTAGAATTAGATTTCTTAATTTGATCCAATAATATACCAGAAGATACAACGTTTCAAACCCTTACATGGCTGGGTCATTCTCAAGCTTGAACCCCATTGTAATGGGTCGAAACCTTTCATTTTCCTGAATGTTGTTGGATCAATTAAGATGTCTAGTGAGTGCTGTTAACACTTTTTATTCGCTTTAACATGATGACATATGGTACTCTCAATAAGAGGTTTCTTTCTCCTATAATGACGAACCTTTTAAAGATGTTATATACATTGAAGTATCTGAATCAGCAATGAATTCCAGCGCAGAGCCTTCAACCAATAATGATCGGATGTTATGGCATAGTTGTTGCGGTTTCAAAGTAACGGAGAAGTGAGAAAATCCTTGGCATACAAAACCTTGCTGACAAGTCCTTAGGAACACAACCAGGTGCTACCTTAGTTTCTTGACTTATATAGGTAGACATGGTCCAATATACTGTAGACCCCCGAACTCACTTATCAAGAAGCATTCATGATTAACCTGAGATTTAACCAAAAGTCAAGACAATACATAAAAGTTGGAGGCCTTTTATTTATATTATTTATTGTAGATATCACAAATTGTAGACTTCTTGTTTGGAGTGGAATTCTTCTTTAAATGTAAATTGTGCAGTGTATGATCAGAGCTTTTACAATGTGCTAAATGTTAAAAAACAAAAAAACTAAACTATTTTCCTACTCTGTTCGTATGCATTGAATGTGATATTTGTAACTTGCACTGTGTGACATATATATATTCCAGGCATGGTGGGTTTACTGCAGACTTAATCCCCAAAACATATATGCTTTTCACAAACCATGTTTAACTAAATACAGTCTCATGAACTGCTATACGTGTTTTAGATTTATTATGTTAAATACCACTGTTTTACTGCTTGAAACTTGCACACTGGAACTTGTTTAAGTGGATGCAGCACTAGAACAGGTTTCTTGAATATATAATGGTTTATTAAAATAAAAAATATACAACTTTGTGATTTAAATATGAAAAATGATTTTGTTCTTTCCATTCCTTTATTGTCCCCATTGTTTATACTGTTGAGAAGCTCACTGTTGGCAGGACTACAACAGCATAAATTACACTTTTATCCTGGCTATGGCCTAACTCTCCCCTGTCTCTACACTACGATGTTTTAGTTTTATTCTTTTAGACCAAAAATGTGTGGCAGCAAAACACAACCCATGACCAGCTGCATAGTCTCATAGGTCACAGGACCCCAGTATCAGGGGCGGTCTTGGCATTTCTGGGGCCCTAAGCGAAGTTATGTCCGGGGGCCCCCACCCCCCAATGACGCGTCACGCCCCTGATGACACGCCCTCTGATGACCCCCCCCAATGGCACGCCCCCCCACACATCAAAGACTGGGACTAGAGCATGCTCGGGTGGAATTTGCGTGCGCTTTTTCAAATCTGCACGCTAATTCATATGCATATTTTAGTATGTACACTAATGTGTATACATTTTATAAAGTAGTACGCATTAGCGTACTAATTTATAAAATGAGTACGCATTCGGACAAATGCAGTACGTGACAGCTGGGCGGTCGGTCTTGGACACCAGCACAAGAGCGGAGCGTGGGGGCCCCCTTGGACGTCGGGGGCCCTATGCAAATGCATAGGATGTGTGGTGCCCAAGACCGCCCCTGCCCAGTATAAGGGTGCCACATACAGATCCAGCCATAGACCCTTAGTGGCATAACTAGTGACCCCCTTATAGTCAAAGTGAGATATAATGCCAGGCTTAAAGGTAACCTTGTCATGCGGAATATGCAGGCAGCAGGTTATAGAGTAGGAGGTGCTGATCAGAGTGATATATAGTTTTATGTGAAAACATTCAGTTTAACTTATATTTATTTCATATTTCTATAAAGTGGTGGAAGCCAGGAACAGCCTGAGATAGAAATCACATCTAAAAATACAAATGAGCCAATAGGAATGTGACATGTGGTTTAGCAAACATTGATGTATAGATCCTCATGCTATACATCTGGACACAATTAGTATACTGCAGGTGGGAAAACCTGCAGAGGAATTGCTTGTCTAGATACCTGACATCCCCTCTGTAGGCATCTAGCATTTATACCAAATATTGCACCCTAGGTATAATCAAGATTGAATTATGCTTAAAATAATTCTACTATATCTACTATATCATTGTATTAAAGGGAACTCGTCACCTAAAAAACATCTCCCAAACTTTAGCATTACCTTAAAGTAGCCAGCAGTATGCTTCTAAAGTTCCTTTTCTTCCTCCAGTCAGATGCGCCAATACGTGAAAAACGAACTTTAATCCACTGCACCTGTTATGTAACAGCAAAGTTTGAAGTCAAGGGGGTAGTAGCCTCCTCGCTTCAAGTCAAGATAACTGTGTCCCCTTTCTCTGTCCCTTCGCCACTAATTGACAGCCGCAAATTTTTGGCTGTTCAGCAAAGCCTGCTGATCACGCATGTGCCCTGACTTCTCTATTAATGTGCAGGCACAGGCTTCCAGGTGCAAGCACATGTTAAGACGTTACATCTCAGCTATGTACACAAAAAAGGATTCCATATTTTTAATAAAGACCAATTGAAAAAATAATTTTTAGCTCAAAATAATAATGTACAAAGTACAATGCAATAATAAAAAAAATGCCCCCAAATGTGTACATAGTCTTTCAGGTAATGCTGGAAGTTTGGGAGGCGTTTTTAGGTGACAAGTTCCCTTTAACTTCAACTACATGATAAATGCCATTTGCTGAAGTGAGACAACCCCTTTTATGATTTGCTTCAGCTTGAGCAATGGAGGCCTAAGTAACTGTTCACAGGATATTATTTAAAACTAATCTAATGTCCTTTTGATGCTAAACATAATTAATTATGTTGTTGACACACAGCAAGAGGCAGCCTATATGGATACTGAGACAATAATCGCAGTTTGGACATCTTCCCAGATTTTAGATCTAATAGGAAACAGTTAACCTTTTGACAGTTTCAGGATAAATTATCTTTAACTAAGATAGTGTGTGGCTTGGAAGACATTCGCTAAATTAAGAGCAATTTAGTGACCCGAGCTACGGACTTCCCAAGACAGACACTCAAGAGAACTCATTTCAAGTTCTGCAAAGCCACTGATTGCTAATGTTAAAGAGCATTATTCATTCTCTTATTTCTATTGCCATTCTTCAAACCCAAGGCATCCTAATTTATGTATTTCAAGTTTTCCCTGGGTTGTCATTATGACTTAATGTGGTCAATTGCACCTGAAGACTACAGCAGAGTATTTTCAGTAAAAAGATCACTTACAATGGGCAGTAAAGTAAAAAGAACAATTTATTGTGGGCAGTGCAGCTGGGGATATTTGGTCCCATAATGGCAGTTTTTTGCATTAAGTTGATGTATGTATATCCTAGAAATAAAAAAAAAATTAGATTTACACAAAAAAAACAGATTTGTGTCAATTCTACACAAATCAAATATGCTCAAATCGTCCTGAAAATTGGTAGATGATACTTTGAGGTCTCTGATTTTTAATGCCTTTTTGTTATCACTTCTTTTTTTTTTTTTATACATTTCCGACGCGCCTCCCCCCATTTTAAGCTCCTGAACACAATAACAACAATAGCAAATAACATCAAAGTGATTTCTGACATACACTACTGACATACACTAAAAGTTAGGGATATTTGACTTGTGGGTGAAATTTTAGGATGAACCTAAAATGCACTCTAACCTTTACAGGTGAACTTAATGTGACCTTCTCTAAACTTTTGAGTGCAGTGCAGTGAACAATTCTGTCGTGTGCTGTACAGTAGCGTCAGTCTAGAAAATACGTTTTTTTCTCTCAGTTATATATACTACAGTCCAGTGAAAAATTGAGTGGTTTACTGTAAAATAGCCGCAGTCTAAAGACCACATTTTTTCTCTCAGTTATGTATACTACAGTGTAGTGAACAATTCTGTTGTGTGCTGTACAGTAGCGTCAGTCTAGAAAATACGTTTTTTCTCTCAGTTATATATACTACAGTCCAGTGAAAAATTGAGTGGTTTGCGGTAAAATAGCCGCAGTCTAAAGACTACGTTTTTTCTCTTAGTTATATATACTACAGTGCAGTGAACAATTCTGTCGTGTGCGGTACACTAGCCGGAGTCTAGAAAATACGTTTTTTCTCTCAGTTATATATACTACAGTCCAGTGAACAATTATGTGGTGTGCGGCACAGTAGCCGCAGTCTAGTGGTGACACCAACAAGTGACCAAGTTAGTTGAGGTAGCAGGTGAGCCACCCAAAAATTTACCCTGACACAGTATGGCGGTGAACCCAGAGTGACCAAGTTATACTGAGGTAGCAGGTGAAGCACATAAAGGTTTACCCTGACACAGCATGGCGGTGAAACAAGAGTGACCAAGTTAGACTGAGGTAGCAGGTGAAGCACATAAAATTTTACCCTGACACAGCATGGCGGTGACACCCCCAATTGACCAAGTTACTTGAGGTAGCAGGTGAGCCACCCAAAAATTTACCTTGACACAGCATGGCGGTGAACCCAGAGTGACCAAGTTAGACTGAGGTAGCAGGTAAAGCACATAAAATTTTACCCTGACACAGCATGGCGGTGACACCCCCAATTGACCAAGTTACTTGAGGTAGCAGGTGAGCCACCCAAAAATTTACCCTGACACAGCATGGCAGTGACACCACCAATGCCTTGGTCGGATTGAGATTGCAGTCAAATGGCTGTAGGTGAGCCTCCCAAAAATTTGTTTTGGAGTGTCTGAAGTTGACCCTCCAGAAAAATTGTTTTTGAGTGTCTGTAGTTGACCCTCCTGAAAAATTGTTTTTGAGTGTCTTTGAGTAGTTTTTGAGTAGTTGACGCTCCTAAAAAATTTATTGGAGAGAAGGCCTGTAGGTGGCCCTCCGTAAACATTGTTTGTAAAGAGCGCCAGTTGGCCCTTAGAAAAATTGCCTGTTGGCTCAGCGTTTGTGTGCGAAGAGAAGGAGGAAGAGGAGGAGGAGAGGATACATAAAGAATCTTCATGTTGAGCTGCTTTCCCCCGGTGGAGATTTGAATTCCGGTGAAATCCAGGCTTTATTCATTTCAATAATCGTCAGCCTGTCAGCGCTGTCAGTTGACAGACGTGTACGCTTATCAGTGATGATGCCACCAGCTGCACTGAATACCCGCTCTGACAACACACTAGCGGCAGGGCAGGCCAGCACCTCCAAGGTGTACAGCGCCAGTTCAGGCCACGTGTCCAGCTTTGAAACCCAGTAGTTGTATGGAGCAGAGTGATCATGCAGGACGTTGGTATGGTCAGCTAGGTACTCCCTCATCATCTTTCTGAACAGCTCCCCCCTACTCTGCCTAGACTGGGGACGGGTGACATAGTCTTGCTGGGGTGCCATAAAACTGGCAAAGGCCTTGGAGAGTGTTCCCCTGTCAGTGCTTGACAAGCTGCCTGCTCGCCTCCTCTCCCCCACTAGTTGGCCCACAGAACTACGTCCTCTGCCGCTAGCGGTGTCAGATGGGAAAGGATAGTTTCAGCTTGTGCACCAGGGCCTGTTGATATTGATTCACTCTCATACTCCTTTCCTCTACAGGAATGAGTGGAAAAGTTCTGCTTGTACCAGGGGTCCAGGAGGGTGAACACCCAGTAATCGGTGTTGGCAAAAGTGCTTCTAACGTGAGGGTCACGGGAAAGGCAGCCTAACATGAAGTCAGCCATGTGCGCCAGAGTCCCAACTTGCAAGAATTCCCTCTCCTCAATAGGCTGACTCTCCATTTCCTCCTCCTCCAACTCCTCCTCTTCAGCCCATACACGCTCAACAGATAAGAAGGAATGAGCATAGGTACCCTCTTCAGTCTCGCCAACAGTCTCCTCCTCTTCCTCCTCATCCTCCCCCTCCTCCAATACGCACTGAGAAACAGACCTGAGGGTGGTCTGGCTATCAAGCAACGTATGCAGTGACTTTTTCAGCAGACAAAGCAGCGGGATGGCGACGCTGATAATGGCGGCATCGCCGCTGACCATCTGTGTTGACTCCTCAAAGTTGCTTAACACCTGACAGATATCAGACATCCATGTCCACTCCTCATTGTAGACTTGAGGAAGCTGACTAACCTGACTATTAGTTCTCATGGAAGTTGTCATCTGGCAGTCTACAATCGCTCTGCGCTGCTGGTAAACCCTGGCTAACATGTGTAATGTGGAAGTCCATCGTGTGGCCACGTCGCACAACAGTCGGTGAGCTGTCAGTTGTAAGCGCCATTGCACTGCCCTGAGAGTTGCAGCATCTGTGGTTGACTTGCGGAAATGCGCACAGATGCGTCGCACCTTGGTGAGCAAATCAGACAAATTGGGGTAGGTCTTGAGCAACCGCTGAACCACAAGATTGAACACGTGGGCCAGGCAGGTTTTATATGCAGTGTTTATATGGGTTGTTGTTACTTTGGGAAATAGTATTGGTGTATAATGGCACATGTGTGAGTCTGCCGAGTTGCAGAGCCGCCACCAGGTTACGCCCATTGTCACACACAACCATGCCTGGTTTGAGGTTCAGCGGCACCAGCCAAAGATCGGTCTGTGCCGTGATGCCCTGTAACAGCTCTTGGGCGGTGTGCCTCTTTTCACCTAAGCTCAGCAGTTTCAGCACCGCCTGTTGGCACTTACCCATGGCAGTGCTGCTGCGCCTAGAGCTACCGACTGAAGGCGCCGTGCTCACGGATTGTAATTGAGAGTAGGAGGAGGAGGAGAAGGAGGGGTTGGAGGAAGAGGCATAATAAGTCTGAGAAACCGTGACCGAGGTAGGCCCCGCAATCCTCGGTGTGGGCAGTACATGAGCAGCCCCAGGGTCAGACTCGGTCCCAGCCTCCACCAAGTTAACCCAATGTGCCGTCAGGGAGAAATAGTGTCCCTGCCCGCCAGCACTTGTCCACGTGTCCATGGTTAGGTGGACCTTCTCAGTAACCACGTTGGTCAGGGCACGGATGATGTTCTCTGACACATGCTGGTGTAGGGCTGGTGACCGAGGGACAGCCACCGCCATCAGGTTGCGGAAAGCCTCAGTCTCTACCAGTCTTTAGCGCATTATCTCCAGGCTCAGCAGTTTGAAAATGTGGACATTTAGGGCTTGTGCATGTGGGTGGCTGGAATTGTATTTGCGTTTGCGCTTGCGCTCCAATGACTGATGCAAAGACAGCTGAACGTTGTGCTGGGACACATTGGTTTAGGGTGTGGAGGATCGTGGCGGTGAAGGGGTAGTTATAGGGTGGGAGGCGCTCGTGCCGGGGTCCTGGGCGGGGGGTTGACACGCAAAGCCAGCATGTGACACAGGGGAAGGAGCAGTGGTGTGACCCGCAGTAGGTGAACGGCCTTGGTTCCATTGAATCGTGTGTTTAGCACTCATATGCCTACGCATGCTGGTAGTGGTAAGGCTGGTAGTGGTGGCTCCCCTGCTAATCCTGGTGTGGCACAGGTTGCACACCACAGTCCATCGGTCATCCTCACTTTCTTTAAAGAACCTCCAGACTTGCAAACATCTAGGCCTCGGCACGGGAGCTTCACTCCATGAAACAGTTGCTGATCTACTTGCTCTGGCCCTGCTTCTCCCTCTGGCCACTCCACTGCCTCTTCCAACCTGTTCTGGTGCTGCACTTGCCTCCCCCTCAGAAGCACTCTCTTGACTAGGCTTACCAACCCAGCTCGGGTCAGTCACCTCATCATCCACCAGCTCTTCCTCCAATTCCTCATTCTGCTCCCCCTCAGACTTACTGCCCTGACAACAACGTCACTGTCTGACAACCGTGTCTCATCATCATCATCATCCGACACCTCTTGACACACTACTTGCACTAAGTCCACACTCTCATCACCCACAGACTGCGAAAGTTTGAGATTTTGGGCATTGGCACAGAGCAACTGCTCAGGTTGCTGCTGAGTAGTGGTTTGTGACTCTGGGAAGGGTCCTGAAAAAGAGTTCCTGGGAGTATGCCGGATCTGAATCCATATTTTCCATGGGGGGGCCAGGCTGGGGGGAAGGAGGTTGAGCTGGAGGAGCCAGAGGTCTACTCCCTTGGCTAGCGTGGGTGGACTGCGTGGAAGACTGGGTGGTGGATAAATTACTGGACACATTATCCGCTATCCACATCATCACCTGTTCGCACTGTTGTGGTTTCAATAGTGCTGTACCACGTGACCCTGTAAGTTGCGAGATGAAAGCTAGCGAGCGAACCTCTGCGGCGTTCCACTGCTCCCTCATCAGCAGGTACTGTGTCACCCTTCCCCGGACCTCGGCCTCTGCCCCCTACATCAATTGGACACCAACGTCCTCGTCCTCGACCCTTAGCCCTGGGGTTCAGCATTTTGTGTATTCACTAAACTGTAGAATTAATATCTGAGGCCAAAACCGTTTTCAGTAGACTGTAGAATTACTATCTGAGGCCAAAAACATATTCTCTAGACTGTGGCTAGTGTACCGCACACCACGAAATTTTTCACTGGACTGTATTAAATGTATCTGAGAGAAAAAACGTATTCTCTAGACAGCGGCTAGTGTACCGCACACCACACAATTTTTCACTGGACTGTAGTACATATAATTTAAAAATAAACATATTCTCTAGACTGCGGCTACTGGACCACACACCACACAATTTTTCACTGGACTGTATTAAATGTATCTAAGAGAAAAAACGTATTCTATAGACTGCGGCTAGTGTACCGCACACCACACAATTTTTCACTGGACTGTAGTATATATAAGTGATAGAAAAAACATATTTTCTAGACTGCGGCTACTGTACCGCACACCACAGAATTGTTCACTGGACTGTAGTCACCGCCATGCTGTGTCAGGCTAAATTTTTGGGTGGTTCAGCTGCTATGTTAGTCTAACCAAGCCACTCTGGGGTTCACCGCCAAGCTGTAAACTGCAATCTCAGTCTTAACAAGTCATCCTGGGGTTCAACCCCATGCTGTAAACTGCAATTTCAGTCAAACTTTGTAATTTAGGGGTTCACCACCAAGGTGTGCTAGACTACAATTTTAGCAGACTGTCATTCAGGGGTGCACCACCATGCTTTTTCAAACCATTTGTTTCTGAGGGTCACCTCCAGGCTCTCACCCACGATTTTTTGGGGGCTCGCCACTACACTGTCGCCCAAAATTGTCTTGAGGGTCACCGGAGGCCTCTCCCCCACAACTTCAAGGAGGGTTACTACCTGGCCCTGGCACACAAACATTGTCTTGAGGGGCACTAAAAGGCTCTGCACCCACCCACGTGTGGAGACTAATGGGTGGGTGCAGTGTGCGTCTTAGCACGTCTGGAGTTAGGAAAGCTGGGCACTATGCTTGGAGGTCTTTGTGTCTGCTGTGGACAGAGTGGGTGTGGGGTGCGTGTTTGCCCGTCTGGGATGTGGAGAGCTGGGCACTGTGCTGGGAGAACTTTGTGTACGCTGTGGACTACTGGGTGGGTTCGGGGAGGGAGACGCTTATGCCTGGGTCATGGGGCGGGGGATAAGACAGCAGTGCCAGTACAGTAGCCGCAGTCTAGAGAATACATTTTTTTAAATTATATGTACTACAGTCCAGTGAAAAATTGTGTGGTGTGCGGTACACTAGCCACAGTCTAGAGAATATGTTTTTGGCCTCAGATGGACCTTCGTTGCACCTAGTTGGGTGCTTTACTAACATGTGATAGGCATGTGCCTTCCCCATCTTGGTCTGAGTCAGAACAATTGTCTTGAGGGTCACCACTAGGCTGTTGCCCGGAATTTGGCGTAATGGTACGCTTAGGCAGCCTCAGAGGCATCCATGCATGCTGCCCCTGCTGTTTCCTGTCCATTTCCGTGGTGTTTCCATCATTTTCTGAGGTTTCCAGGTTTTCACGCAACCTTCCCTGTGCAGAGCTTTGGTCCCCTGCAAAAAATGCTTGAGTCTCCCACCCGAGCATCCGAAAAATTTTGACTCGAATAACGAGCACCCGAGCATTTTAGTGCTCGCTCATCTCTAGATATAAATCTTTAAAACCTTTTCTTTACCTTATTAGAGAATTTTCAGTTACAGGGGAGATAGATGGCATATAGTATTGATGGCTTATCAATGTGTGATCATTTGGGAACCTCCACAAACTGCATAATGAGGACACTACTGTGTCTATTAGAATACTGCACCTCCTTCACTGCAACACACTGCATAGTGACGTCCATATACATGCACCTATACTTGGTGAACGCAACTCAAGCCAGTTAAGTTAACAGGATTGAATGTGATTGAACTGCAGTATCAGTCACAGCCACACTCATATGAATGTCATGGTGCAAGGTACAATTAATTACAATTGAAGGCTCCTGTACTTCTGGCAATATCAGAGGTGGGATCCCCTCCCCCATGCCCTCTAGATAATAAGAAAATCTCTAATTCTATAATACATTATAGTAATAAGTAGGCAAACAAACTATTTACTTTACACTAATTCCTGCAGTTGTTTTGTATGGCTTTGATTTTCTGATAACCATGTCTGATTAAGTTCAACAGTGAGCATTATAGAAAAGATTGAAGGTTGAACAAGCTCTAGCCCCCTTTACCGAAGACACCATATTTGTGGAACTGACTGCTTGTTCATTCTGCTTATTCCACTACATGTATTTAATAAAGTCATCATTTTATATTTCATTATTTTATGAATGAGTCACAAAGAATTAGTTGTTTTATATTGTACTGCTCATTTTTTTAAATTCCATTTTCCCATTCTGATAATATCAAAAACACATTGTAAAAGTTAAGCAGTTATCATATGCTTGGTTGTGATAATGTACTTTACTTGAATACAAAGGTTAACTTCATTTTAGACCCTAGACTTATTGATGATTGCTTCTGCTTCTCATTCTTTTATAGAAAAAGGTTAAGTCTGTTATCTGCTACCTTTCAGAACAAGATGTTGTGCTACTAACCTATAAAAAGCTATTTGCCACAGGGAAACCTGAAGAATATCTGAAAAATAGTAGTTTAGCGTCAGTAAGAGTAGAGAAATGGATAAACAGAAATATTGAGTTGTTCACTGTTTACCTCTAAAGAACGGATAGAAGGAATACAGCAGAAGCAAAGATAAAGCTATCTTTCCAATGGAATGTTATTTTAGAACGTTGGATGAGATTTCATGAGAATAGCATTTCCTACACCAGTCTTGATAAGATGTGCCAAATTTATTAAGATACACATGCCTTCTTTTGGCTTTCGTGCGCAAGAAACTGATTTTAACTACAATTTGTGCCAGTATCTGGGATAAAATATAGCAAATCCAGTGGCTGGGTGAAGGCCATGCCCCTCCACAAAGCCCCTCAGCCCCTTCTCCTCACCAATTTAAAAAAGTAGTGAGGAGCTCAAAAAGTCAAATATTTTGGCGTCACAATCTGCTTCTGTTTTGTGGCATAGACATTGATAAATCTCCCCTGTAGTCTCATAATGTATTATAGTAACCTAATATTGGTATTTGGACTTTCTACCCAGTGATGGGCTGACAAAGCTCCAGCTTTGTCTCATCTGTCCACAGGACATCTTCCCAAAAGCTTTGTGGCTTCCAGTCTTGCTTTTTTATGATTTGCTTTCAACAGTGCTTACCTCCTCGGTTGTCTTCGTCCACTTTAGCTAAAACAGCAAAGGATGGTGCAGTCTGACACTGATATACCTTGACTGTTGAGTTCACCTCTAATCTCTTTGGAAATTGCTCTGGGTTCTTTGGTTGCTATTGTTATTATCCATCTCTTCGATTTGTCATCAATTTTCCTCAGATGCATCAAGGGAGGTTGGCTTCAGTCCCATAGACCTTAAACTTCTGAATAATATGTGCATCTGTAGTAACAGGAACATCAAGTAGTTTGGAGATGGTCTTACAGCTTTTACCTTTAATATGTTTGTTTATAATTTTCTTTTTTATCTCCTGAGACAACTCTCTCCTTAGCTTTCTTTTGTCCATGTTTACTGTGGTACACACTACGATACCATACAGTACAGTGACTACTTTTCCCCCTGGAAATGGGCAGACTGACTGATTACAAGTTTGAATATACCTGTGATGCTAATTAGAGAATACACCTCAGTTTAACATGTCCCTACAGTCAAATTATTTTCAATCTTCTCTAAGGGGTACCAACATTTTTGTTCATTAGTTTGTTTCATTAGTTTGTTTTTTTTTTAATTATTCTTTTGAACCACAATTCAAAAGCAATGTCTGATTTTCATTAGCTGATTTTCAGGAAATTTTTGTTTATTATTACTTTGTGAGGTTCAATTATTTCAGTGACCATTGTGTGTTTTTCTTTCTTTAACAGAAGAGTACCAACAATTTTGTCCACATGTGTGTAGAAGTTGGGTCCCGAGAATAATGTTATCTAGTTGGTCCCAGTCTAACAATGTTTGTACCAAATTTAAAATACATACAAGGGCCTCCACCCCATGTTCTGCCAACAACTGGCATCTGTAGGCCTAACAGTATGCAGTACTAAACAGTATTTAAATGGCTTTGCTTGCAACAACATCAAGACACTATGAAAAATGTATACTGTAACATCCATCTGTAGAGTACACTTAATAATCTGCCCTGAGGACAAAATAAAGTAGTGACAAAGACAGTTTACTGCAGTGTAATGTGATCCAAGCCATTTTGTGGGCCTGGAGTTCTCTCAATGATGCGCGATCACTCTAGAGTCCTACGCATTCATGGCCACACCTGGCCACCTGCAGCTAACTGACAGATTTCTCATAAGGCCTCTTTCACACGGGCGTCACGGATTCAGTCCAGATGCGTTCCGGAAAATCGGCACGCATCCGCATCAATTCGCATGCAATCGCAGTCAGTTTTGACTGCGATTGCGTACGTTCGTTCATTTTTTTCCACGCGGGTGCGAAGCTTATGGATGCATTTCGCACGCGTGTGATAAAAAACTGGATGTTTACAAACAACATCTTTAAGCAACCATGCGTTAAAAATGCATTTCTAGATGTGTGACATGTTGCATTGTCTTGCTGGAAATTTCATCCACCCAAGGGAAGACAATCAGCATTTTTGGGAGTATGTGATCTGCAAGGACGGTCTCTCATAGTTGAGGTCTACCTATGATGTCAATTAAAGGCCTCTCTCATCTTTTTAAGTGGGAGAACTTGCACAATTGGTGGCTGACTAAATACTTTTTTTCCCCATAGTATTGTCATCCCAAAGCAGATGCGGTCAATACCACAGAACAGGTGTAGCTCTATTCATGATATTTACCATCTTTCTCTCCCCATAAGACACACTTTTTTTACTCCCAAAATGTGAGAAAAATGTCAGTGTGTCTTTTCGGGTGAATACCAATGAGCACTTCCATTATGGAAGTGATCATTAGTACCGGAGGATCGGGAAGAAGTGAGTGCAGTGATCCCCGGGCTCTGTACTAACCATTTCCTGGTCCTCTGCCATCGGCTCTGCTGTGACTGTGCACAGTGTGAGGACGTCAGCGGGCAGCAGGAAGAGAAGAGAGCTGGATTCTGCGAGCAAAGGCAGCGTCGTCTGGAGGAGGTGAGTTAAGTTGATTATTCTATTTGCTACAAGCAAGGCACTCTAAACTGAGGTATAGAGGTCATTCACACTTTTATTCATAATGAGGCTGTTATCTGAGTTCTGGGAGTCATTTACATTTGGGAGTCTGATCTGAGGTCTAAACGGGGGGTTTATTCATAATGGAGCAGTTATCTGAAGTCTGAGGGTCATTCATATTGGAGCTGTGATCTGAGGTGTGACTGGAGGTCATTCACATTGGGGTCTGCACTGAGATCTGATTGGGGGTCTGATCTAAGGTCCTTTTGGGATCTTATTAACATTGGGGGTATGATCTGAGGTTTGATTCAGAGTTTTATTAACATTGGGGTCTGAGCTGAGGTCTGATTCAGGGTCTTACTAACATTGGGGGCCTGACTGGGGGCTTTGATCTGAGGTCTAAAGAAAATTTTTTTTTTCTTATTCTCCTCCTCTAAAACCAATGTGTGTCTTATAGGATGAAAAAGAGTAAGCTTGGCTCCTGAATTTCACTCACAATAAGTGATGGAATTAACTGAAGTATCAACTCAGCCTTATAATTTAGTGTTATTAGCATCAGGTCTAATGTATCGGCGTGGACTAACCGTGCAGGGGCCAAAGATTCAAGTAGCGGCCCCATGGCAGTGGGGAGGGTGTCAGTAAGGCTGTGTTTACATCACTGTTTAATTTTTCGTTCTTCCCATCCATAAGAAGAACACCGTAAAAAAAGTGGATCCTGTATTTTGAACATCCGCCTTCAAACTGGCAGTATTTGGTCAGCATTTCATCAGTATTTGTAAGGCAAAAACAGAAGTGGCTCCAAAACAGAGACAAAATGTGATTGAATTATTTGCATCTGTTCTCTGTTTTGGACCTGCTTGTAGCTTCCAAATCATGATCAAACCCGGATGTAAAATATTGACAGTGTGATATAGGCCTCATGCACAATTTGCATGAGTTTTTGTCATTTGTGTCTAAAATCGGTTTTATTTAGATGGAAAAGTAGTCCTGCATGCAGGAATGTAATGGCCTCTATCTCACGATCAGTATTGGGTAGTTTTTTTGCATCTGTATTTGATCAGTATTGGTAAAGCAAAAACAAGAGTGGGTCCAAAACAGAAATAAAATGTGATGGAAATATTTACATGTATTCTGTGTTTTGGACCCACTCCTTATTTTGCCTTCCAAATAGTGCTAAATACTGCTAAATACTAACCATGTGATAGAGGTCTTATAAACGCTCAAACAACAGGACAGTTTTTTATTATTTTACTATTCTTCTGATGGATCAGAAGAACGGAAAAATAATCTGTGATATCACACGGCCGAACAGGGAAACTAGTTGCCCCTTTACAGACTGATTAGGAAGGCATGAAGAGCCACAATAGTGGCCCTGGAACAGAGTGGGGGGGGGACGGCAGTAACAGCACAAGATGGTGGCAGATCACAGTAGGAGCAGATAGCAGTAAAGGCAGCAGGCAGGTGACATCAGGCAGGTGGCAGCATCAGAGTAAAGGCAGCAGCACATGGACAAAAGTAACAGGCAATTTGTCACAATGTTCCAGCACGGGTGTCTGAAAATCCTGGTTGATCCATGTGATTCATTTTTATAAAGGTTAGTCTCTTAACATTTTCTGTTGAAAGCAAAGTTCTCTGCGGAGTAACTATGCGACCGGCCGCACTAAACATCTGCTCTGATGTCACACTATTAGCTTGGCAGGAAAGCTTGAGTCTGTGTCTTGCACTGCATCACTGACAGCATATTTAGTAGCATGTTGTTGGGCCACAATGAGGTGGAGTAATTATTTTGTATCTGGAAAAAGCACTATGAGGACATTGTGGCTGTAAAAAGGAGCATTTTTGTACAGGCACACATGATAAAGGGGACACTGTGGGGACATCTGTTCTACTGGGGGCACTAAAAGGGGGTAGTTTTTTGTACTGACACATAAGGGGGCATTTCTTGTACTTAGCACATATTATAAGGGAACATTTCTGTACTGGCACACATTCTAAGGTGATTACTATGGGGACACTTGTTCTACGGGGGACACTAAAAGGCTTATTTTGTATTGGCACACATAAGGGGGTATTTTTGTACTGTCACTCATTGTAAGGGAGCATATTTGTACTGGCACACATTATAAGGGGGTGCTTTTTGTACAGGTACACATTACAGGAGAAATAATTACTACTGGAGGCACTAAGGGGGCATTATTACCTCTGGGGGCAACACAGACATTGTTACTATTGGGTGCACTCTGGCAAAGAATTGTTACTATTAGTGGGACTTTTGGAAGGACTGTTACATTGGGAGGCACCCTGGCACAGTAACAGCTTAGCACAATTATTTTTGGATAAGTGTAAGGGACACTATTTGCTAGGTTAAGTTTTTTTAGGGCACTGTGTGCCAATAATTATTGAAGGGAAACTATTGTTTGGTATTTTCAAGGTGATTATCTGTTTTTGCAGTATAGTATTAGGAAGCACAGTGGGCACAGTATTACAGGTGGTAGGATGAGGTGTTCAAAAAGTGGGGAGGAGGATCGAAAAGTAGGAAACTAAGCTGTCTGGTTGTCAAACTCTGAAGAGACAAGAGATGGTTGAAATAAATTATCATGGCAGTCTGAATGGAAAAGAGAAAGAAAGAGAAAGTCTACATCAGAGGACATGTCACGGTGCTGCATTACCCTGTATGTTTTGTAGCTCTGTATGTAATGTTTTCCCTGTATGTTTTGTAGCTCTGTATGTAATGTTTTCCAAATATGTCTTTAACAGTAGGGCTGGAGGGATGGGGTTATGTTAAGAAATTGATATGGGGGGCGTTGTTTTAGTTTTTCGCCTCAAACAACAGAAAGGCTAATTGCACCCCTGGGACCACTGGTCGATGCATCAGTTGCTGTGCCAGGCTGTACCACTACATTAGTGCCACGGTTTTCCCAGGCCATTTTATGGTGAAGCTCCATGTGTTGACACATGGCCTTGGTGCCAACATTTGCACCTTGACCGTGCTTCACCTTCTGTACATATATCCTTTATACCGCCACACTAATGTCCTCCAGCGCTTTGATAAAAAATTCCCACACTGCCGAATATGGCTGCTGCTGTATTTATGAACCCATGTACCACTAGTTGTTTCCTGACAGGTAGGCTCCTGAGTAGCAAACAGTCTACCCCTGGCGCGTTTTGGCTCCAGATCTCCCACTGCTTCCACCCTGCTGGCTCATCGGCACGCCGCCACCCTGTTTTTGTCTCACAGGCCTGCTGCCACACTCATCCCCTGATGGTGATGATGATGCCCCCTCTTCACCTAGAGGGGGTCAAAACACTACCGCTGGATGACAGTGGCAGCTCTGACCTTTTGCAACGGCTGCCGCTACCGCCAACCCTTCTTCTGCTGCTGCTTGTGCCTTTCTTTTTGAGGACCCAGGCAACTGTCTGTTGACCATAGTGTGCAGTCACTGAATCAGTAATGTAACTATGTAACCAAGTATGGCACAGCAGTTGAACTTGATAAACTTGCCTATATATTAGACCACCTGTTGACAATGAGTCTGACACACAGTAAGTCTATGTATAGCAGAACATATTTATTCTTAATGGCACAGCAGATGAACTAGATACATGCACCTTTATATTACACCACCTGTTGACAATGAGTCTGACGTACAGTAAGTCTATGTATAACAGAACAGATTAATTATGAATGGCGTAGCAGATGAACAAGATGCACAGCACGATTACACTTGCAGTCTCCCTATGCTCTCCCTATGCTCTCCCTAAAGTGTCTAAAAACTCTCCCTACAATCTCCCTATTCTGTCCCTGCACTGTCCTTGCACTTTTACTTTGTAACACGTGTAGCCGCCATTTTAGGAAAAAATTATTAGTTACCACGAAGAGGGAGGAAATTCAGATTCCTGGCATATTGAATTTTTCAAGAAATTCGGATAGAATTCCACTTCGTTAACTTCGATTCACTCAACACTAGTTGCAGAGTATTTGTTCTCTTATGTTTCCCACCTGACATGCCAATGTCCATCCATTCGATGAAGGAGGAAATGTGGAGGTCCAATTCCGATACTACTGTAAAAATTAATGCCTTTTTGCCAATGCAACTTCATTAGCAGAGATGCAGTGATCGTCTGTCTGCTTAGGAGACCCATATTCAGTACGGCTTGTCAAACTGCTTTAGACACATGTCTCGTAGCACCCTGTTTCATTTTGGTGGTGAGCTGCTCCACTGTAGCGTGTTGGTCAACCATTGTGCACCCTTCATAGCTGATGTTTAGTCCTCATATCAATAGCATGTGGTGCTCGGCAGTTTCCAAGTCGCTTATTCGTACTGGTGGCATTTGTCCACGCAAGATATACTTTAATCAAAGCAGTGCTTAAATAGTTCACAAGCTGCACACTTTCAGAAATACAGCCACCCTTGCCCTGAAAGTCAATAATCATCCTTTTTTGCATCTCTGATAAATCACCCCTTTTTACCCATGACAGCAATGAGATATATGTGTGTAGACAGCCTATCACATACCTTATATACCCACCTAGCCAGCTAATGATGCGTGGCTTCCTTCATAATTAGAGATGAGCGAGCATGCTTGTCCGAGCTTGGTGCTCGTTCGAGCATTAGGGTACTCGTAGATGCTCGCTGCTCGGACGAGTATCTCGCCATGCTCAAGGAAATGGCAACTTCCACATCGTGCTTTTTTGGCGCCTAAAAACACAGCCAATCACAAGCCAGGAGACTCTGCGTACCACCCAGCATCACGTGGGGCCCTTAAATGTCGATAGCAGGGGTTGGCTGGCCTGATCAGGTGACCCTGGAATATACTACCGACTGGCCGCGGTGCTCGGCTCAGATGCCGTCTGGATGTCGTTAGGGATAGAGCTGCTGCCTTTCAGGGACAGTGTTAGGGCCTGCATTTAGTTGTCTGTTAGGCAGGGATCACCCACAAAGAACCCAACAGCCCTTCTAAGGGCTAGAAAACTTTTTTTTTTTGTCACTTGGCTGGCTGGCACTAGTAGTGCAGCTATCGCCATGTATAACCCACTTTTTTTTTTTTTATGTTATATCTCAGTGATACAAATCCATTGCACATAGCAGTGTGGAACCATTCTGTGTGTCACGTGTCACAGTTCAGTACACTCACTATTTTCTGTCCAGGTGATACTTTCTGTATGTCACCGAATACAACCAAGTCATTTGCTGCCTGTCACGTGTATGGCTTGATCCCAAAAATCTCTGTGCGACATTTGTCTGGGTCGCAGTCTAAATAGCTACCGTCAGTAGGGTGTCAGTTAGCTCTACGATAGTTTCTGCACGTCACGTTCCCAAAAAAACAAAAATACAAAAAAAATATAGAAAAAAATTAGTTTTTTGTTGTTTTAGCTGAGTGATACAAATCAATTTCACACAGCTGCGTGTAACCTTTCTGCGTGACACAGTTCAGCATACTCAATCCAAACCGTATATACTGTCCAGGTGACACTTTCTGTACGTCACAAAATACAACCAAGTCACCTGCTACCTGTCACGTATATATAGCTTGATCCTAAAAATCTCTGTGCGACATTTGTCTGGGTCGCAGTCTAAATAGCCACCGTCATTAGTGTGTCAGTCAGCTGTACGATAGTTTCTGCACGTCACCTTCCCAAAAAAACAAAACTAAAAGAAAAAAATAGAAAAAAAAAAAAATAGAAAAAAAATAATTTTTTTGGTTGTTTTAGCTGAGTGATACAAATCCATTTCACACAGCTGCGTGTAACCTTTCTGTGTGTCACAGTTCAGCACACTCACTCCAAACCGTATATACTGTCCAGGTGACACTTTCTGTACGTCACAAAATACAACCAAGTCACCTGCTACCTGTCACGTATATATAGCTTGATCCTAAAAATCTCTGTGCGACATTTGTCTGGGTCGCAGTCTAAATAGCGACCGTCATTAGTGTGTCAGTCAGCTGTACGATAGTTTCTGCACGTCACCTTCCCAAAAAAACAAAACTAAAAGAAAAAAAATAGAAAAAAAAAATAGAAAAAAAATAATTTTTTTGGTTGTTTTAGCTGAGTGATACAAATCCATTTCACACAGCTGCGTGTAACCTTTCTGTGTGTCACAGTTCAGCACACTCACTCCAAAGCGTATATACTGTCCAGGTGATACTTTCTGTACGTCACAAAATACAACCAAGTCACCTGCTACCTGTCACGTATATATAGCTTGATCCTAAAAATCTCTGTGCGACATTTGTCTGGGTCGCAGTCTAAATAGCCACCGTCATTAGTGTGTCAGTCAGCTGTACGATAGTTTCTGCACGTCACGTTCCCAAAAAAACAAAACTAAAAGAAAAAAATATTTAAAAAAAAACAGAAAACAAATAATTTTTTTGGTTGTTTTAGCTGAGTGATACAAATCCATTTCACACAGCTGCGTGTAACCTGTGTGTCACAGTTCAGCACACTTTTTCCAATCCGTATTTTCTGTCCAGGTGACACTTTCTGTACGTTACCGAATACAACCAAGTCATTTGCTACCTGTCACGTGTAAAGCTTGATCCTAAAAATCTCTGTGCGACATGTGTCAGGGTCGCAGTCTAAATAGCCACCGTTAACAGGGTGTGAGTTAGGTCTCCGATAGTTCCTGCACGTCACGTTCCCAAAAAAACAAAACTAAAAAAAAAATATTAAAACAAAAGATAGAAAAAAAATTATTTTTTTTGTTGTTTTAGCTGAGTGATACAAATCCATTTCACACAGCTGCGTGTAACCTTTCTGTGTGTCACAGTTCAGCACACTTTTTCCAATCCGTATTTTCTGTCCAGGTGACACTTTCTGTACGTCACCGAATACAACCAAGTCATTTGCTACCTGTCACGTGTAAAGCTTGATCCTAAAAATCTCTGTGCGACATTTGTCTGGGTCGCAGTCTAAATAGCCACCGTTAACATGGTGTGAGTTAGGTCCAGGTGACACTTTCTGTACGTCACAAAATTAAACCAGACTGAACAAGTTTGTGGGTTTCAGTACACCAGGCCCATTTTTTTTTTTTTTTATAGAATACACTTATATACAGAAAATGTTGAACCCCAGGGCTAAGGGTCGAGGACGAGGACGAGGGCGTGGGCGTGGGCATTCAATTACTGCAGGGGGCAGAGGCCGTGGTCCTGGGCAGGGTGAGACAGTACCTGCTGATGAGGGAGCTGTGGAACGCCGCAGAGCTACACTCCCTAGCTTCATGTCTCAACTTACAGGGACACGTGGTAGAGGACTGTTGAAACCACAACCACAGTGCGAACAGCTGATCTCGTGGATTGCAGATAATGCTTCAAGTAATTTGTCCGCCAGTCAGTCTTCCACGCAGTCCACCCACGTTACCCAAGGGAGCACTCCTCTGGCTCCTCCACCTCAACCTCCTTCCCCCCAGTCTGCCCCCTCCCAGGAAAATTTGGAATGCGATCCGGCATACTCTCAGGAACTGTTTTCTGGACCCTTCCCAGAGTCACAAACCACTTCTCAGGTTGCTGCTGACCTCTTTCCCGATGCCCAAGTGTTCCAACTGTCGCAGTCTGTGGGTGATGATGATGACAATGACAATGTTGAGTTAGTGGAAGAAGTAAAGAGGTGTCGGACGATGAGGAGACACGGTTGTCAGACAGTGGTGAAGTTGTTGTAAGGGGAGGAATTCCGAGGGGGGAGCAGACTGAGGAATCGGAGGATGACGAGGTGACTGACCCGAGCTGGGTTGATATGCCGAGTGAAGACAGTGCTTCTGAGGCGGAGGCGAGTGCTGCACCAGAACAGGTTGTAAGAGGCAGTGGTGTGGCCAGAGGAAGAAGCAGGGCCAGAGCTGGTGCATCAGCAGCAACTGTTTCACGTAGTGAAGCTCCCGTGGCGAGGCCTAGATGTTCGCAAGTCTGGAGGTTCTTTAAAGAAAGTGAGGATGACCAACGGACTGTGGTGTGCAACCTGTGCCACACCAGGATCAGCAGGGGTGCCACCACTACTAGCCTAACCACCACCAGCATGTGCAGGCATATGAGTGTTAAACACCCCACTCAATGGAACCAAGGCCGTTCACCACCTCCTGCGGGTCACACCACTGCCCCTTCCCCTGTGTCACTCGCTGCCTCTGCTAGTCAACCCCCTGCGTCACTCGCTGCCTCTGCTAGTCAACCCCCTGCCCAGGACCCCGGCACGAGCGCCTCCCGCCGGAAAACCACACCTTCGCCTCAACGATCCTCCACAGTGTCCTCCAACGTGTCCCAGCGCAGCGTTCAGCTGTCTTTACAGCAGATGCTGGAGCGCAAGAGGAAATACAGTTCCAACCACCCACATGCCCAAGCCCTCGACGTCCACATCTCCAAATTGCTTAGCCTGGAGATGCTTCCCTATAGGCTGGTAGAGACCGAGGCCTTTCGCAATCTCATGGCGGTGGCTGCCCCTCGGTATTCCGTCCCCAGCCGCCACTATTTTTCCCGATGTGCCGTCCTAGCCCTACACCAGCACGTGTCAGAGAACATCATCCGTGCCCTGACCAACGCTGTTTCTGAGAAGGTCCACTTAACCACGGACACGTGGACAAGTGCTGCCGGGCAGGGACACTATATCTCACTGACGGCACATTGGGTTAACTTGGTGGAGGCTGGGACCGAGAATGACCCTGGGCCGCTCATGTACTGCCCACACCGAGGATTGCGGGGCCTACCTCGGTCACGGTCTCTCAAACGTACTATGCCTCCTCCTCCTCCGACCCCTCCTCCTCCTCCACCGAATTACCATCCGTGGGCACGGCGCCTTCAGTCGGTAGCTCTAGGCGCAGCAGCAGTGCCGTGGGTAAGCGCCAGCAGGCGGTGCTCAAACTGCTGAGCTTAGGTGACAAAAGGCACACCGCCCAAGAGCTGTTACAGGGCATCACGGTGCAGACCGATGTGTGGCTGGCACCGCTGAACCTCAAGCCAGGCATGGTTGTGTGTGACAACGGGCGTAACCTGGTGGCGGCTCTGCAACTCGGCAGACTGACACATGTGCCACGCCTGGCCCACGTGTTCAATCTAATAGTTCAGCGGTTCCTCAAGACATACCCCAATCTGTCTGATTTGCTCACCAAGGTGCGCCGCATCTGTGCGCATTTCCGCAAGTCGAGCACAGATGCTGCCACTCTCAGGGCAACGCAGCGCCGCCTACAACTGCCCGCTCACCGACTGTTGTGCGACGTGCCCACGAGATGGAATTCCACATTAAACATGTTATCCAGAGTTTACCAGCAGCGCAGAGCGATTGTAGACTGCCAGATGTCATCTTCCACCAGAACTGGTAGTCAGGTCTCTCAGATTCCTCAAGTCTACAATGAGGAGTGGACGTGGATGTCTGATATCTGCCAGGTGTTGAGCAACTTTGAGGAGTCAACACAGATGGTCAGCGGCGATGCCGCCATTATCAGCCTCACCATCCCGCTGCTTTGCCTGTTGAAAAACTCACTGCTCAGCATCAAGTCGGATGCTTTGCGCTTGTCACAAGACGGTGGAGGAAGATATGACGCTTGATAGCCAGAGCACCCTCCGGTCTGTTTCTCAGCGCGTATCGGAGGAGGGGGATGAGGATGAGGAGGAAGAGGAGGAGAATGTCGGCGAGACAGTAGAGGGTACCAGTGCTCAGTCCTTAACTCTTGAGCGTGTATGGGCTGAAGAGGAGGACTTGGAGGAGGAGGAGGAGGAGGAAATGGAGAGTCAGGCCAGTGAGGAGAGGGAATTCTTACGTGTTGGGACTCTGGCGCACATGGCAGACTTCATGTTAGGCTGCCTATCCCGTGACCCTCGCGTTAGAAGAATTTTTCAAACACCGATTACTGGGTGTTTCACTCTCCTGGACCCACGGTACAAGCAGAACCTTTCCACTCTCATCCCTGCAGAGGAAAGGAGTATGAGAGTGAATAGATATCAACAGGCCCTGGTGCACAAGCTGAAACAATTCTTCCCATCTGACACCGCTAGCGGCAGAGGGCATGGTTCTGTGGGCCAAGTAGCGGGGGAGAGGGAGGCGAGCAGGCAGCTTGTCCAGCCTGGCAGGGGAACGCTCTCCCAAGGCCTTTGCCACTTTTATGTCACCCCAGCAAGACACTGTCACCTGTCCCCAGTCTAGGGCAGAGTAGGGGGGAGCTGTACAGAAAGATGGTGAGGGAGTACCTAGCTGACCATTACCAACGTCCGTAGCGATCACTCTGCTCCATAAAACTACTGGGTTTAAAAGCTGGACATGTGGCCTGAACTGGCGCTGTACGCCTTTGGAGGTGCTGGCCTGCCCTGCCGCTAGCGTGCTGTCAGAGCGGGTATTCAGTGCAGCTGGGTGGCGTCATCACTGATAAGCGTACACGCCTGTCAACTGACAGCGCTGACAGGCTGACGCTTATTAAAATGAACAAAGCCTGGATTTCACCGGAATTCAAATCTCCTCCGGGGGAAAGCAGCTAAAGATTACATTACTTATGTATCCGATTCCTCTTCGCTACCTCTCCTACTCCTCCTCCTCCTCCATATCGTCTTTGGCCTAACCTGACCAAAAAACTCCATTTTTTAGAGGTCCAACTGGCACTCTTTTACCACAATTTTTCAGGAGGGCCCCCTACAGGCCCTCTCTTCTCAAACAATTTTTCCGGAGGTCCACCTACAGGCCCTCTCTTCAAACAATTTTTTACAGGCCCTCTATTTTTCCGGAGTCCACCTACAGGCCCTCT